>MU182824.1:30435-47719 GCA_016904865.1 Pissodes strobi
GAGGGGCTGCATTGTATTGGCTGGCAGGAACGTCAAACTGGTGAGAGCAGTTTGATTACGGGGAGTGACGCCCCCACCATTCCGAGTTGCCACGGGATGTGGCCCATCAAATCCCATCATCCTCCTCCAGGCTGGAGAACACCAAAGTACAAAGTCTGGAGCTGATCACTGGGGAGTGATCCAACAAACCCCATTTTTAACCCTGTCAGACTAGGGACCGCCAAAGGAATGAGTCTGAGGCCGATGCTTCGAGTGGAAGCGGCCCTAGGTGGTAGATGCATAAGCCTACTCGCATCGTCCGGTGAAAGACCACCCCACCAGAATTGGGAAGCGCTAAGTGGTTTTCCCAAATCACGTTCCGCTTCCGCGCTGGTGGTCCCGGTTTCCACAGTAGGAATAGATGGACATGATGGTGCTTCCAGGATCAAAATATTCCGGAAGTAAACTCCCCGGCCATTCGAATCTCCGGGCGCTGGGTGGCCCTGGGAGCCCTTCATTCCGCATTTCACAGACAGCAAAGATACCGAACCAATTTAGAATAGATTTCTGCAACATAAGAGGCCTAAATACAAACATAAATTCGGTACACCAACATCTACAAGCAAATAGACCACACATATTAGCCCTTACAGAAACACAAGTATGTTCTACAACAACAACAGTGAACTACCTCTATCCTGGTTACGACTTACATACCCGATTTAGATATAAGTTCGGAATATGCCTTTTTGTCCGAAGCGACCTTTCATGTCACCGCGAGGAAACACTCGAACCGAACAACCTTGACGTCATGTGGCTCAAGTTCACCGCCAAGGGATTAACCAAGTTTATATGTTGTCTCTATCGCCCTCCGAGCGACAGAGCCTACCAAAGCTTTTTTTCAACACTAGCTACCACTTTTGACTCAATACAGGTCGATCACCCCAGTTCAGAAATAATCGTTCTGGGAGACTTCAATGCCCACAACACCAACTGGCTCAAACATCACAACAAGACCGACAACGAAGGTAGAGAAGCTGAAGCATTTGCCATCAGCTGCGGGCTTACTCAACTTGTAGACGAACCAACTCGAATCTCAGAGAGGGGCGAATTCGCCGCCCTCTTGGATCTTTTTTTGACCACCAATCCTGACCAGTACAAGGTTACAGTTGGTCCGCCATTAGGTACCTCCGACCACAAACTTATTACAACGGTTTGTGAATTGCCACCCATACAGAAGGATCCACCATTGCCTCGCAAAATCTGGCATTACAATTCTGCAAACTGGGACGATCTAAGGCAGTTCTACCTAGATTTTCCTTGGCTCGACGTCTGCTTTGCCACTGACGACCCGTCAGACTGCTGCGATGAGATCATGCAAGTAATCTCCTCAGGAATGGAAGCATACATCCCAAATTCCATCAAGTTACCATCAAAAGGAAAGCCCTGGTTCGACAAAAGATGCGAAAGAGCTGTAGGAAGGAAACAGCAAGCCTATAAGTACTGGCAGCAAAATCAGACCGCTGAAAATCGCAACTATTTTATCGAAGCGAGAAACGAGTGCAAGCGTGTGATCGACGAAACTAAGGACAAACACAATCAAAGGATCAGGAATAAACTTTTGCAATGCCCCAGTGGTTCCAGGAATTTCTGGTCGGTAGCAAAGGCAGTAAGTAACAACTTTACAAAAACGTCTCTCCCACCTTTGACGGACGAACGTGGCATCACGGCGACTACAGCCAAGGAAAAAGCAAATATGCTCGCCAAAATGTTTTCATCGCACTCTACCTTAGACGTGCCTCAAGGCAAGACTCTCCCCACTATACCGAACATCAACACTACCATGGCAGAAGTCAAGTTTTCTCACCGTGATATTCGCAAAATCCTTAAAGAACTAGATACGCAAAAGGCATCAGGACCGGACGGAATACCTGCCATCGTGCTAAAGAACTGCGCCAACGAACTAACACCCGTTTTTTCCAGGCTTTTTTCTCTTTCTTACAGAAAAGGGATTTACCCATCCTCTTGGGAAGTCGCTCGAGTGCAACCTGTTCCAAAAAAAGGCAAGAAAACCATGCCCTCAAACTATCGCCCAATTGCCTTGCTTCCAATAATCTCCAAAGTCATGGAACGTGTAGTCAACCAGCAACTACTCAAGTACCTCGAGAGCAACAGAATAATCAGCGATAATCAATACGGCTTTCGCAAAGAGAGATCGACAAGAGATATATTGGCCTATGTCACTCATATATGGAGTAGGGCAATTGAAAACTACGGAGAGTCTCGAGCGATTGCGTTGGATATTTCAAAGGCATTCGACAGAGTTTGGCATGACGGACTGCTCAACAAACTGTCGTCCTTGGGACTGCCCGCCTCTCTCTGCAGCTGGCTGGCCAGTTTCCTTAAGAACCGATCCCTACACGTTGCAGTCGATGGACACATCTCGGACACATTCACCATCAACGCCGGCGTGCCTCAGGGCGCAATACTTTCACCAACTCTGTTCATCATCTATATTAATGACCTGCTGATCGAAACGAATAATCCTGTTTACAGTTTTGCAGATGACAGTACCCTTGTCTCCCACTTTAGATCAGAAAAACCCTTACCAGCGACTGAGACTCATCACCGCAGACAGGAGCAGATTACAGCAATTAATCAAGACCTGGAGAAAGTTCAAACTTGGGGCGACCGAAATTTGGTCCAGTTCAATGCAGCAAAGACCCAAGCAGCAACGTTTACTAAGAGGGCCAATACAGCGGGCACTGACATCATTATGGCAGGATCGACCATTCCTTCATCCTCGTCAATCGGGCTGCTGGGTGTCTCGGTCAACAGCAATATGTCATGGCATGACCATGTTGCTAACATCGCAAAATCAGCCTCCCAGAAGCTTGGTCCGCTATTTCGCAACAAAAAACTCTATACACCGCAGCAGTTGCTCTTGCTGTACAAAGCGCAAATAAGACCGTGCTTAGAATATTGCTCACATATCTGGGGTGCCGCACCAAAGCATACCCTAAAGCTGCTGGATTCCATTCAGAAGAGGGCTGTGCGTCTCGTCGGCGATCCGGAGTTGACCCGGAATCTGGATAGTCTGGAACATCGCAGACATGTGGCCGAGATGTCTCTGTTTTACAGATACTTTCACGGCAGATGTTCCCAGGATTTGGCCCGCATAATCACGCCCCTGGCAACTCCTGTCAGACAGTCCCGACAGACGGCAGGAGCGCACCAGTTCGTAGTACAACTAGAAACACCTAGAACATCGCTTTACCTGAACTCCTTTGTCTGGCGCACTGCATCACTGTGGAACTCACTTCCAGGACATCTGTTTCCCACTAATTACAACCTACAAATATTCAAGAACCGTGTCAATCAACATCTTCGCACACACACCGCTCGTCGAGCGCCATAGGATCTCCCTTTAGTGTGTGTGCCACTGCCATAAAAAAAAAACTACACCCACACAAGGTATTTATTGCATACAATTAAGAAATCTGAAACTATTTAAGTAAAATAAATTTTTAGGCTAGCTTAATGTTACTGACAAGCATGGTCTTCAAGCAAAATTGGCGTTCAAGCGCCTGAAACTTACCTTTGTTTAAAGCATGTGTGACCCCCTTCACTCCTTCCGAAGGACACTAAAACATTTTGATAAATATTGTTGGTGTGTCATCGCTTATGATGTTGTAAGCAGTGATTACGTGGATTTCGAATAGTCTGGATGAATAATAATTGTGGATAAATGTGGTTAAGTCACAAGTGTCAGTCACAAAGAAGTTAATTTAAATTGAATGCCACATTATAAAAAATAAGCTGAAATCGGAATAATACGGCATTTATGTACACAACGGCATATGTCTACAAATATCTTCCACCATGCAGTAACAATAACAAAATAAATGAAATGTCTCAACATGACTTATCGCGCGCATGCTTTCAGGGTTGTTTTCATTCGTTTTTATACTTTAGAAGCTCAAATCAATCCCATTACTGCCATGAAAATTAAGAAACTGAAGAAAAGTAAGTAAGAAAAAGTGTGAATTACTAAATGAACATTGAAAAACGGCTCCAAATTAAAGCAAAAGAGAGTGAGGTCACCAAGGCTCCGTTGATCCAAGAGAAGGATATGAAATGCATTGAAATTAGAATTCACTACACCCATACAAAGTATATATTTTACACAATTAAGAATTATGAGACTATTTAAGTAAAAGAAAATCTTAGGCTAGTTTAATGATGCTGACAATCATGTTCTTGAAACGAAATTGGCGTTCCAGCGCTTGAAGCTTACTTAATACTAAATGTTTACTTTTGTTTAAGGCAACCGCATGTGTGACCCCCTTCACCCTTTCCGCAGGAACTTAAATTAAAAGTATATTATCGAAAAGGATGAAAATTAGTGTAACCCATTTCGTAAGGGAGTGATGGATGAAAAATAATTCAATAGTGAAAGTTTAATGTTACTGACATAGTTTAATAGTTGGATGAAACCTAAATTTAATTAGCATTTTCTGAGCGTTCCAACACTCTACTGGATATAATTGACATTGGCATTCATTCATGCCGTTTCAAACAGGGTTGCCATATGCATGCACACAAGTCCAGTTGAAAACCCTTTAATCTAAATGCATACATACAAAATGAGCCAACAAAATAGTTTGACATAGTAAATGAAGATCGACAAATGCCCTTAAGAGTCAACTCAACCAAAGAGAACAAAGACAAACCGTCTGGGAATTTAATCAATAAAGTCCAGTTGCCCCAAAAAATGATGAACCTTTGAATATAGAATCCACTACACCCACACAAGGTATTTATTTCATGCAATTAAGAAATGTGAGACTATTTAGGTAAAAGAAAATTTAAGGCTAGTTTAATGTTGCTGACAAGCATGGTCTTGAAACAAAATTGGCGTTCAAGCGCCTGCAACTTACTTTCATTTTAAAAATATATGACCACTCCACCCTTTCCGGAGGACACTAAAACATTTTGATAAATATTGATGGTGTGTCATAGCCTATGATATTGTGAGCAATGATTACGTGGATTTTGAATTTCTCTTACGTTGTCTGGATGAAAAATAATTGTGGTAAAATGTGGCTAAAAGCTAGTGGTATGTCATAGCGCGTTCCACTACGCTGCACTACGACATCGATAGGCATGTTTTCTATCGTTCCTTAATCTCCAATATTAATTTGCAACAAGCAATCTCAAAAACAAATACTTATAAATCTCGGATCGATAACGTCGTGGATCTGAAGACACATCACTAGAGCTGGTTGACTAATAATGCCTCTAAAATCGGAATAATGTGGCACTCTATGATGATATGTCCGTAAATAACCTTCACCATGAAGTAGCAATAACAAAATAAGGCAAAGCTAACTGTCCCAAAATGGCTTATCGCAAGTTTATTTGCATTTTCATTCTAGGAAAGTTAAAAAAACTTAGGACAACTAAATGGAGAAAAGTTTGAGTAAATAAATGAGCACTGAGCAACACCCCCAAGAGTTAACTCAAGCAAAAAAGGGCAAAGACAAACCGCATAGGAATTTAATCAACAAAGTCCAGTTGCTCCAAATAAGGATGTGAAATATATTGAAATTAGAATCCACTACACCCACACAAGGTATTTATTGGATACAATTAAGAAATCTGAAACTATTTAAGTAAAATAAATTTTTAGGCTAGCTTAATGTTGCTGACAAGCATGGTCTTCAAGCAAAATTGGCGTTCAAGCGCCTGAAACTTACCTTTGTTTAAAGCATGTGTGACCCCCTTCACTCCTTCCGAAGGACACTAAAACATTTTGATAAATATTGTTGGTGTGTCATCGCTTATGATGTTGTAAGCAGTGATTACGTGGATTTCGAATAGTCTGGATGAATAATAATTGTGGATAAATGTGGCTAAAAGCTACTGGTATGTCATGGCCCGTTCCACTACGCTACACTATGACATAGATAAGCATGTTTTCTACCGTTCTTATAATCTCCAATATTAATTCACAATAATCAATCCCAAAAACATACTTATAAATCTCGGATCGAGAACATCATGGATCGGAACACACCTCACTAGAACTAGTTGACCGATAATGCCGCCAAAAGGGGCTTTGTATGACAGGCGCGAAGGAAACCCTCAAATCAAAATGTCAATTTGATACGATTCCTGAAGTGTCAGTCACAAAGAAATTAATTTAAATTGAATGCCACATTATAGAAAATAAGCTGAAATCGGAATAATACGGCATTTATGGTGATATGTCTACAAATAACTTCCACCATGCAGTAACAATAACAAAATAAATGAAATGTCTCAACATGACTTATCGCGCGCATGCTTTCAGGGTTGTTTTCATTAGTTTTTATACTTTAGAGGCTCAAATCAATCCCATACAGCCATGAAAATTAAAAAACTGAAGAAAAATAAGTAATGAGAAGTTTGAATAACTAAATGAACATTGAGAAACGCCTCCAAGAGCAAATTCAAGCAAAAGAGAGTGAGGTCACCAAGGCCCAGTTGCTCCAAGAAAAGGATATGAAATGCATTGAAATTAGAATTCACTACACCCATACAAGGTATATATTTTAAAAAATTAATAATAATTATGAGACTATTTAAGAAAAAGAAAATCTTAGGCTAGTTTAATGATGCTGACAATCATGTTTGTGAAATAGAATTGGTAGTTCAGGCGCCTGAAGCTTACTTAATAGTAAATATTTACTTTTGTTTGGGGCAACCACATGTGTGACCCCCTTCACCCTTTCTGCAGTACCTTAAATTAAAAGTATATTGTTGAAAATGATGAAAATTAGTGTGACTCATTTCGTAAGGGAGTGATGGATGAAAATAGTTCAATAGTGAAAGTGGTGAACATAATGTTTAATAGTTGGATGAAACACTCTACTGGATACAATTGACATTGACATTCATTCATGCCATTTCAAACAGGGTTGCCATATGCATACACACAAGTCCAGTTGAAAACCCTTTAATTTAAATGCATACAAACAAAGTGAGCTAACAAAATAGAAAAAAGTTTGACATAGTAAATGAAGATCGAGAAATGCCCCCAAGAGTCAACTCAAGCAGAAGAAAACAAAGACATACCGTCTAGGAAATTTAATCAATAAAGTCCAGTTGCTCTAAAATTGATATTAGAATCCGCTACACCCACACAAGGTATCTATTACATACAATTAAGAAATGTGAGACTATTTAAGTAAAAGAAAATTTAAGGCTTGCTTAATGTTACTGACAAGCATGATCTTGAAACAAAATTGGAGTTCGAGCGCCTGCTACTTACTTTTGTTTAAAAAATATATGACCCTCCACTCTTTCTGGAGGACACTAAAACATTTTGATAAATATTGTTGGTGTGTCATAGCCTATGATATTGTGAGCAATGATTACGTGGATTTCGAATTTCTCTTACGTTCTCTGGATGAAAAATAATTGTGGCGTTCCACTACGCTGCACTACGACATCGGTAGGCATGTTTTCGACCGTTCCTTAATCTCCAATATTAATTTGCAACAAGCAATCCCAAAAACAAATACTTATAAATCTCGGATCGATAACATCGTGGATCTGAAGACACATCACTAGAGCTGGTTGACTAATAATGCCGCTAAAATCGGAATAATGCGGCACTCTATGGTGATATGTCCGTAAATAACCTTGACCATGAAGTAGCAATTACAAAATAAGGTAAGGTTAACTATCCCAAAATGGCTTATCGCAAGTTTATTTGCATTTTCATTTTAGGAAAATTAAAAAACTTAGGACAACTAAATGGAGAAAAGTTTGAATAGTTAAATGAGCACTGAGCAGCACCCCCAAGAGTTAACTCAAGCAAAAAGGGGCAAAGACAAATCGACAACACAAGCATGTGTGACCTCCTTCACCCTTTCCGAAGAACACTAAAACATTTTTATAAATATTGTTGGTGTGTCATAGCTTATGATATTGTGAGCAATGACTAGGTAGAATATTTTTGCGCTCTCTGTATGATAACTTTTGTGGCCTTTTCTACAAGTTTATCAACTTTTTTCAGTAATCCGACATGCCTCGCCTTTTTGGTATTAACTCAAAATATATTTATGAATGCTTGACTTGGCCGTTACTTTTAGACTGTTGAACCACAACACATCGCCACGCTCGCCGTCGCGAGACTTCTCGATGTACCGCCTGAAGGCATAGGTAGCTCATGTAAAATCTTATTATCGTCTATTTAATATTATCAAAAGCGGATGCCAGTTTGCGGTGTTTGTTTTAAATTTGAGCCGCTGCCTGCCTGCTTTACTTTCCCTTTCGTTCTCGTCTCTTGTTTGGCTTGTTAATTTATGGCTTGATTTTTGCGTACGTTTATCCCTATAGTGTTATTTTAACTAAATAAATCCTAATGGCTCAATCATTACAATTGTATACAAGCGGATATGGGACTTCAAAATTCTTGTATATATGGACCTTAATAACAAGTAATTATATGACAAGTGCAATTGTTAATATTTCTGGCAATGTACAAAGAAATTTAAAAATCCAAAGGCTACAAGTCTGGTGATCTCGCGGGCTTCTCGATAGAGCTTCTTCTATCAATCCATTGGCTTGGGAGCCTTTCATCGGAAAATACATGCATGGTCCTTATCGAACTATAATTCATCGCACAACTTGCTTATAAGAAAAATGATCAATCTTCTTCTTCACTTCAAATTATTTTCTTATGCTCATTTCAGGTTTCAGAAGTACCCAACAGCTTCAGGGCCCTGCAATCTATCCAGAGTATCCCGACTAACTCGTTCAATACCATCAGCACATTGTACCTGTTGAGCCCCGCTTCTTCCCTATACATTTATTAAAAAATATATTTCTAAGGTTCAACTAGGCCGTCCAGTAAAGGAATTTTATGATAAGCAACTGTCTACCGGATCTTAGGTGATAATTAATGAACTTAAACGGCCCGAGCAAGCCAAATTAGGACCCGGGCGGCTGAAAGAGCCTAGACCACTAAATAAATTGCCATAGAATTAATTAAAAGTGAAAAACTGTGTAGCTGAGTAACCAGCTTCTTTATTTCGGTCGTATTCGTCCCGCGCTTTTCTTAAGTGAATTGCCGGCTCCGGCTATTATTTCATATTAATATAAGCGCTTTTAATACGGCCACCTAATGCGAATTTAGTGTTTGCTTTTACAGAAGATTGATTGTTCTTTCCAAAGTTTCTTCTCTTGTATCCCAAGAAAGCGAGAAAGCTCAACACTTAGCATGTGGAAATTTAATTTTAATGGCCTTTTCGACCAAATTAATATACCGTGTGGTTATCTATCCACGACTATTATCATATAATGTTTACGGCTATTTAATGATAAGTATGAGGGGAGACTCAGTTTGGTTTCCCCTGCCGCTTGCTTCGAGACACATATATCTCTCTCTTGCCAAACGCACTCGAGCGGTTGTTTTCTCTTACTGCTTGCTATCCAGATAAAGCTCCATATTTAACTTCATACGTCCTACATCAGGCGTCCTCCTCAACTCTTTCAAGATACGTTGCGATCATGTCTTCACCTGATGAAAAGCCTTCAGTATCCAGTACGTCAGAAGAAATCGATTACGACAACAGTGGGACTTAACTCTCTGATGAGCGATGCTAATCTGGATAAGTTGGAGTATGAATTCGAAGATTTCTCCATTTGTAAACTCTTTGGTCAATGATGATGAACTAGATTAGTTGGAGCATGAATGAGACAATTTTTCCACTTGTCTTGAGACTTATTCATTTACAGACAAAAGCTTTGATGAGCTATGATCAACTGGATTAGAGATATGTTTATTTATCTAGGATCTTACTACCTGATTCTTTCTGTAAGTTGAGTAGTAATTGATGAATACTGGATCAGTTGGACTTGAATCATAAGATTTGTTCATCTATCTAGAAGCATCGTACGTAAACTATCTGATGGGGGTCCCAATAAGGAAATTGGTCTAGGACTGCCAAGATCAACCGGTTTAGTTGGACTATGACCACAGTACGTCAGCGCCCTGGTGAGCGGTGATAAACTGGTTCGGTACCTACTCTATTTGAGTTTGACCTTATCGTTTCAAGTTGGAGTACGAATTAGAAGATTTGTCCAACTGGGTCAGTCGGAGTTGAAGATCTGTTCATTTGCCTAGGGCATTACTATGTTAACTCTCCAATGAGTGAAGATGAACTATTTCAGTTGGAATATCAATGAAAAATTAGCCTTGGCCCATAGTAGGTTTACTCTTTGATGAGCAATGATTAACTGATTCAGTTGGTCTAGGACCATAGTACTTTAGCCCTTTAATGAACGATGATAAACCGGTTCAACTGGTCTAGAACCATAGTACGTTAGCTCTTTGGTGAATGGTGATAAACTCGTTTAGTTGTCCATTTAAGTATGACCTTGATGAATCGTGTTTGTTGGAGTATGAATTAGATGATTTGTCCATTTGCTTACACCCCTATTACTTTAATTTTTTGATGCAAAGCTGGATAAATTGGAGTATGAACTAGAAGCAATGTCTATAGGGCTTGAGTGATAATTGGAGAGTAATGATAAACTGGATCAGAGGGAGATCAGCGTTCATTTGTCAAGGACCTTATTACGTTGACTCTCTGATGAGCGGGGATGAAACAAATCAGTTGGAATCACAAATAGAAGATTTGCCCATTTGCAAAAGGTCTTAAATGTTCAACCGGATTCGCTGGAGTATGACTCAGAATGCTTGTTGATCTGTCTAGAACTTGATTCCTTTAAGTTATTGATGAGCGATGCTCAACTAGATAAGCTGGAGTATGAATTAAAGGCTTGAGTGGTAACCGACTGGATTAATTGGAGGTCCAGTTGTTTAGGACCTTACTACATTATCTCTTTGATGAGCGATGATACACCTGCTCAGATGTCCATTTGAGTTTGACCTCACTATTTTAACTCTTTGGCAAACTGGATTAATTGGAGTATGAAATAGAAAATGTGTCCATTTTTCTAGGACCGTATTCTTTTAACTTTTTGATGAACGATGTGAAACTAGTTCAGTTGAAACTTGAATTAGAAGATTTGTCTATAGGACTAGAGTTATCAACTGGATCAGGTAGAGTTGAATTTGAAGATCTGTTCATAGGTCTAGGACCTTAGTACGTCAACTCTCTGATGAGCGAAGATAAACTGGATCAGTTGGCGTCACAAATAGAAGATTTGTTCATTTGTAAAAGGTCTTAAATTTTGACTCTATAATAAACCATGCTGCAACTGGATCAGTTAGAAGTTCAGTTGTTTAGGACCTTACTACGTTAGCTCTTTGATACGCGATGTTAAACTTGCTCAGATGTCCATTTGAGATTTCAACTCTTTGGTAAATCGGATTAGTTGGAGTCATGGAGAAAATGTGTCCATTTGTCTAGAACCTTATTCTTTTAACTTTTTGACGAACGATGCAAAACTAGATAAGTTGAAACATGAATTAGCAGGTTTGTCTATAGGACTGGAGTGATCAACTGGATCAGTTGGAGTTGAATTAGAAGATCTGTTCATAGGTCTAGGACCTCAGTACGGCAACTTCCTGATGAGCGGAGATAAATAGGATCAGTTGGAGTATCAATGAGTAGATTGGTCTAGGACCATATCGCGTTAGCTCTTTGTGATGAACTGTGTTCAGTTGTCCATTTCAGTTTGACTTTATTATTTCACCATTAGCCAGATTAGATAAAGTATAAATTAGAAGGTTTGTCTATTTGTCTAGAAACTTACACCTTTCTCTTTGACTCTCTAGGATTTAAGTGATAATTGGCGAGCGATTATAAACTGGATCAGTTGGAGTGGAAATAGAAGATTCGTTCGTTTGTTTCGAAACTTAATACGTTAAGTGTCTAATGAGCGAAGATAAACTGAATCAATTGGAGTATTGTCTAGAATCTTAGTAAGTTAACTCTTTGCTGAGCCCTGATAAGCAGGATCAGCTGGAATAAGAACTCAAAGGACTTAAATTCTGATTCTTTGGTAAACCATGAGGAACCGGATTAGTTGAAGTTCGAATGAGAAGGTCCGTCCAATTGTCTAGAACCTTACTTTTTGACGAGCGATGCAAAACTAACTGAATTGCAAGGTAACTGTCGAGATAAATAAACTGGATCAGTTTAAGATCAGGAGAAGAATTAGAAGATCTGTTCATTTTATAGGACTTTACTACATTAAGGCATCAAATTTTGTCTCTATGGTAAACCATGATAAGCCGGACCAGTTAGAGTATGAATTAGAAGACGTGACCATTTGTCTGGAACTTTACTCCTTTAACTTTTGTTGAGCGATGCTGTCTGTACTAGATAAGTTAAGGTATAAACTAGAAGATTTATCGATAATGCTTGAGTGGTAACGAGCGAGCAATGACAAACTGGATCAGCTGGAGTAGAGTTAGAAGGTTGGTTCATTTGTTTAGGACTTTACTACATTAACTATCTGATGGGAGCAGATATAGTAGATTAGTTGGAGTACTTAGTATGATGATCAGTTGGAGTATGAATTCAAATATTTGTCCACTTGTACAAGGCTCTAAATTTTGGTTCTTTGGTAAACTCTGAATAACTGAATTAATTGGAATATGAATTAGAAGACTTGTCCATTTATTTAGAAATTTGTACTTATAACATTTGAATTAGATGAGTTGGAATATGGATTAGGAGAGCTTGGGCAATAATTAGAAGATTTGTTCATTTGTTGCGGTTTAACGCTCTGATGAGCGTAGATGAACTGGATCAGTTAAGGTATCAATTAGAAAATTGGTCTATGACGATAATACGTTAACTCTTCATCTCATCTTATGGTTCTGCTGGTCTAGGACCATAGTGCGTTGATGAAAGGTGATAATTTGGTTCAGTTGTCCATTTGAGTTTGGCCTTACTATTTCAACTCTTTTGTGAACCGGATTAATTGGAGTATAAATTAGAAGGTTTGTCTATTTGTCTAAAACCTTACTCCTTTGACTTTTTGATGAACGGTCCTAGTAGTATGCTCCAAGAAGTACATTACTGTGAACTACACTTCTCAAGGTGGGTCTGTAGATAAGGATATGGTTAGAACCCTCTGCCACGTCTCTGTAGACTGCAGCAGATGAGAGCGGAATAGGTGAGCGATAAAAGCCCGTCGGACTGATGGTCCACTAATAGTCAAGTGGACCATCAGTATATCATAAAATCTGCTGATCATTGTAACTTTAAGGTCTGATGAGCGGAGATAAACAGGATCAGTTGGAGTATCAATTAGTAGATTGGTCTAGGACCATATCGCGTTAGCTCTTTGTGATGAACTGGTTCAGTTGTCCATTTCAGTTTCACCTTATTATGTCACCATTGGCCGGATTAGATAAAGTATAAATTAGAAGGTTTGTCTATTTGTCTAGAACCTTACTCCTTTAACTCTTTGACTCTCTAGGATTTAAGTGATAATTGGCGAGCGATTATAAACTGGATCAGTTGGAGTGGAAATGGAAGATTTGTTAATTTATTTAGGACCGTACTACGTCAAGTGTCTGATGAGCGAAGATAAACTGAACCAATTGAAGTATTGTCCCAGATAACCCAACTACAGATCCGAAAGCGCATGAAATATCGAATCTCGTTTTATGACGCGTCTATCCGCGGAGTTGAATTGCCCGCACAAAGTAGTTTTAAACCTGCGGCTGGCAATTAGTAAAAGACTGGCCGCACCAGTAACCAATTTTATGTATGCATATGTGAGTATCATTATGGTATATTGTGCAACAAGTGCTGAAAATAAGACTTTGCACACGAATGAGACAGTTTCAAGTCTCATGAGTGTGTCTTTTCAGCACGCGTAGCCCACTATACTTATTCTACAACTGCTACATACAGGGTGCCCCATTGGGAGTGTGGTAGAATAGTATATTGTGCAACAAGTGTTGAAAATTACACTGTTCACACGAGTGTGAAGTTTGATGGCACCGCCGTAGGCGAGTGACATAAATCACACGAATGTGAAAGGTGATTTTCACACACTTTTCCTACGACTGCAAATAATATTGATATTATATAATGTTTATTATAATATATCAAGCATCTTGTCTCTAACTTAAAATTTATAGTTTACAAATACCATATAAACACTTCTACAGCAATTTGTGTAACTAGTTGATTAATAGGTATTGAGATGCCAGGGCTTGGACAACACCCTACCCGGGGCGCCCTTTTAGGGTTTCGTCCCTCATCCTAGGGTTTCGCCCTTAATTTTTGGAGTTATTCTTTTCATATCTTTGGAAAAAGGCGCCATTCACCGGCGGTCTCCTCTTTTGGATTTGCCTTCCCTCGGGGGACCCATTTTTTACATATTCGGAAAAGGGAGCATCCGGGGGTGATGCCCTAAATTGGGGCTGTTTGAGGCCCATAGCCTTGAAATGGGGCCCCTGGTACGGGGCCCATTTTGAACAGATTCTAAAATGGGGCCCTCGGGGGGCGAAGCTTTTGAATGGGGCCCTCGGTGTGGGAGCCTCATATTTGACACATTCGGAAAAGGGGCCCCCTGGGGAGAAACTCTAGAATGGGGTCCCAGGGGGGCGAAACTCTAGATTGGGGTCTATAGTACGGGAGTCTCATTTTATACAGATTTAGGGATGGAGCCTCCGGGGGCGAATCCCTAAATTTGGGCCCCAAACCTTAAAAGGGGAGAGTCCCATTTTCTACAGTTATGCAAAAAGGGAGTCCTGAGGGTGTGAAGCCCTAAAATTGGACCCCCTTTTTTAGATATCTGGGAATGGGACCTGTGAGGGCGAAGCGACGCTCTAAAATGGAGACGAAAATCTAAATACCCGAATAAGCGTGTGAAAAGTATACTTTGCACACGCCCGCCTTGTGAAAAGTATACTTTGCACACGCCCGCCGTGTGAAAAGTATATTTTGCACACGCCCGCCGTGTGCAAAGTATACTTTTCACACGATGTTTGAAATGTCCAGTTTTCAAGATTAGTTGTTAGTGTGTTTTTGTTTATTTTCTGGGCAGAAAAATATATAAATAACTTGCTTTGACATGCAAAAATCACAAGACATACCTTTCTCGGTCAGAACAACAGGAATACAGGCACGTATAACCAGGCATGTCACTAACACATTTAAACTAATTTTATAATTTAATTTTAAAAGTAAGATTGAATATGACAGCGTACTATTCCGCTTGTGGTTATGTTGCGACTGAGAACGCTTTTTCCATACGAGCCCGCACTAAACTGTAGAGAGCCAAAACCTGTTCAAGCCATCTACGACCATGAGTCATTCGCTGCGAATTTGTTGCACGCATTTAAATTGCCACTTACGCATCTGTTTTGGGTTATCTGGGGTATTGTCTAGATTATTAGTACGTTAACTCTTTGCTGAGCCCTGATAAGCAGAATCAGTTGGAGTATGAACTAAAAGATTTGCCCATTTGATTCTTTGGTAAACCATGAGGAACCGGATTAATCGAAGTTTGAATCAGATTATTTGTCTATTTGTCTAGAGTTGTAGTATGAATTAGAAGATTTGTCAACAGGGCTTGAGTGATAACTGGCGAACAATGACAAACTGGATCACACACAATACACAATACTCGATTACTGTGATTACGGTGTTGTGTTTTAACTTATGGTTATTTCATTAGATAATTATTTAAGATTCTCAGTTTATCTTAATTTCACTCAGCATTATTTAAAGTTAAAAATCACTTGAATTAGAACTTTGACAGATCTATCTTTAGTATTTTTTAGGCGAGTATGCCCCAAGAGGTACGTTACTGTTAACTGTACTTCCCGAGTTGGGTTTGAAGATTCGGATATGGTTAGAACCCTCTACCACGTCCCTGTGAGCAGCAGATGAGGGCGGAATAGGTGAGCGACAAAAGCATGTCGGATGATAGTCCGCTTGACTATTTATGTCATAAAATCTACTGATCATAGTAACTTTAAGGTTCATAATTGCATGCGCTGTTCGCTTGCGTTGTTTGTAATTTATGTTAAATGGTTACATAATATTTTCCAAATTCAAGTTCAAACTTAGGACAGAGTAATATTTAGCACACACATTCCCCCACCCTGTTAACGTTGGATCCCAATGTTTGCCAAGACCTCTACGTTAAAAAAGAGAGAAAGACCTCAATTCGAGAAGACACATCGCATTTTATAAAGCTTAGCATAATTTACAATATATCAGTAGTCTTGTTCATAACTGTCTGCGCTGATCACTCGCGTTTTTTATAAGTTACTTTGAATGTTTAATATTTTCCAAGTTTAAGTTCAAACTTAGGACATGGTGACAATTGATTAGTAGTTTAAATGTTTGTAGTAATTCACACATTCCCCCATCCTGATAACGTTGGATCCCAACGTTTGCCAAGACCTCTACCCTAAAAAAAAGAGAGATGGACCTCAATTCGAGAAGACATATTACATTTTACAAAGCTTTGGATAATTTACAGTATATCATCAGTAAGCATGCTCATAATTGCATGCGCTGTTCACTCGTGCTTTTTATAAGTATTTATCGTGAATGTTTGGACAGGGTGATATTTATTTAGCAGTTTGTACATTTCAGTAGTTCACACGTTCCCCCTCCCTCTAAACGCTGGTCCCCAACGGAGGGTGCATTTTAGTAATTCACACTATTACAGGAGATTGACAATAAAAACTATAGACGGAATATATATTAGATGAACACAATTTTCACAAGCAGCATGCTAAAATATCTGCAAAGTATTACCTTAACGCTCGACAAGATTAAAAAAGTTTTTTATAATTTTCTCGACTCCAGATTCTCTCTTCACTGCCGGCGTTGTTCTCTATCCTGGCCGGTAGCAATTTAACAGTTTGGCCGACGTCGTATAAAAGCAATTTACAAAATTATTTAGTAATTTATACCGCCCCGATACTGCAGGTTTTTAAGTAATTACGTCCATAAAACCACAATGAAAGGATACCAGCTTTAAGGATTCCATCTGGTCATTCTGGTTTACGTTCCATTATTTTATTTTAATGTTTCTTCTTTAGGGAAATTTACGGTTCTCACTAAATGCTGTACGAAGATATATGGAGACTACAGATCATTACAGACCCACGTGAAAATATTTATTTTCCACGCCTACATGGTTATCATGAATTAATTACTAAAGCAGTATTATTGTCACTGAAATTTCTTTTTGTTGTCATTATTATTATTTCCATTACGATAATAATATGAGACCGCTTTCGTTATGAACCTCGGCAGAACAATACGCTACGCCCCCAAGGCCTATATCGTTATGCGCC
>MU182824.1:66848-89512 GCA_016904865.1 Pissodes strobi
GAAATCGAAGGCTGTCTAAATACTATGAAATAGGAAAAATAATTTGACCGAGATGATAAGGTTTTGGAAGAAGTGGTGCCTTTAGAGCTGATTCCGTTAAGATAGAAGATTCTTTGAATTCTACAAAAATGAAGCCTTGTATGTTTAATGTAAAGGACTATATAGGTGTCTCAGTTACAAACCCGCAACTAACCATCGAAGATCAGATGTCTAAAGCTGTTTGGATACTTTGCAATAGGAGAAATAATTTGATCGAGATGATCAGGTTTTGGAAGAGGTGGTGCCTTTAGACCTGATTCCCTTAAAATAGAAGATTCTTTGAACTCTACAAAAATGAAGCCTTGCGTGTTTAATATAAAAGACTATACAGATGTCTCAGTTCCAAATCCGCAATTAACCATCGAAGATCAGAAATCGAAAGCTGTTCAGATGCTATCAAATAGAATAATCTGATCCAGATGATCAGGTTTTGGAAGAGCTAGTGTCTTTAGAGCTATCAACTAAGCTAAATATTTTTCCTGATCGTGTCTTTGGTAATTTGAAACTTATTCGAAGAGTATCATTAAATATAATATAAGATCTGTATGCCCACTTTCGTTATCCATATTCCTGATTGAGAAAATCAGAACTGTATCCATTTTATAAGCCAAATTCTAAAGCACTCATATTTGATAAGAAGACTACGTCGGCGATCATATATATGGTAAAACTGACTCAAGAATGTGTAAAACGAGTAACCCTCTAAGGGTTTTGCTCTACAGATGCCCTTCAAATAGAATATCCCTTGAATCCAAGAAGATAGAGCCTTGCATGTTGGCGGAAAAGAGTCAACCTCTCACTCTACTTCTCCCATTTTGAAGCATATGAGCAAAATACAATTTATTTCAAACTTAACATTAATAATATGAAATAGAAGAAGTCACCTGAACGGAGATATTTAGGTTCTTGGAAGAGGCAGTGCCTATTGATCTGGTAAATAAGCTAGGTCTAGTTCCAAACCGTTTGGAAGGATGCTGACAGGTTTTGGTCTTGTGTAGTTTGGGGCTTATTTCGCAACATATCCTCTTCAAGGAGAATATCGTCGAGCATGGTAGGGAGATGATGCCAGGGGAAGGGCTCATGGTCAATCTGGACCCTTACGAGAAATGTAGAATGAACTTGTTCGGCTAGCTTTTCGTTTGAGCTGCAAAGAGCCAACCAAGTTTATCGAGGTCATACTGAACTTTAAGTTGATCTGGAAGAAACAAGTAAGCAGCCGCATCAAGATGGCGAACAATTATTCTCTATTGGGCTGTAGAAGAGCTTTTGGATGCACGTGGTGTAGACCCCACGTGCATCCAAAAGCTCTTCTACAACCGAAGGTCTTCATTAGATTTATACGGCTGTAGCAGGCCCCATTATGGCCTACGGGATGATCGTATGGTAGACTGGTACGTACACAACCATAAGTTTCATGTTTGGCTCCTTGGATAGATCGTTGGGCTTTTGACTCATGGAAAATGAGTATAGAAAACCTGGACATTTTAAATTAGGCAGCTAAATTGCGGGGGTGTCAGAACAGGTTCCGTTATCCGTGTCTATTAAAATTCCAATCAAAGTGTTTTTTTTTTTAATATATTTACGTTTGGCTTGGTAGTTTGGACGAAGCTGCGTTTTTCTTCCGTATATCCTCGTATGGTGTGCCAAGGTTAGTATTTTCCGGATGCGCGATCAACGGCGTAGAAGTAGAACCTGGACAAACTGCTATGACTTTAACTTTCGTTCTGTTGTAATGCTCTTCGGATCCCCAGGCTAAACTCATACCTAAAATGCAGATAAATCTAGACTTAGAAAATAAAATGATATATAAGATGGCATTAAGTCGATATCTCTTTTATTATTTACGGCATTATTTCACGTTAGTTTATGATACTTTTTATTCGCACCTAATAGAAAGTCATGGCTATTTGGATTATTTCAAAAGAATACGTAGGCCAATCGAATCTCTAGCAGTCTAAGTAAATTCAGACTAGTAAGGAGACTTTAAACCATATATAGCCCTTTGAGGTATCACGTTAAGCAGCTTGACAAAGAGACTAATGACCTTTTAACACTCTGCATGCTGCCTGCTAAGTGTATTATTTAAGTTCAACTTACCATGAATAGCAAACTTAGTGGCAGCGTAGATAGGTCTGTCTCCTGAAGGTTGAACTCCTCGAATTGAGGAAACATTAATAATTACTCCCTCACTCCCCGACTTGTGTTTTAGGATATAATCCTCCAGTCCTAATAAAACTCCGTTAATTGTCCCATTCTAAAAAATAAAATATTGAGAGATGTGCTAGCAAGTTTTAATTAGTTTGTATGTTCTGCTGCTCAGAAAGCTTAAACTTAAGTGGCCAAAACCGTGGCGGATTGTGAGCCTCCACCGGGGGCGGTGGTGGCAGAACATACAAACTATATCTACTTAATAAATTTCAAATTCAAATAACCTGTATCTAAATTACTAAATATTCTAATTATCATAATTGAGGATTAAGAAAGTCATTATTTTTACTTACAACGTTGACAGCAATCTCCTTTTCCCATATTGAATCATTGCAAATACCAGCATTGTTGATGAGGATATCAATATTTCCGTAAGTTTGTAGTGTTAGATCGAAGGTGTCTAAAAGTCAAATATAATAATATTTTCTCCTTTCCTCGTCATAGGATTAATTAATTTATTGAAGTGATTGGACCGGACAATTTGCCGAAAGACAATTCGGCGAGAACACTTACTTCACAATCATAAATTACTTACTTTTAAAACTCTGGTAGCTGGACACGTCGGTTTTAACAAATAGGCATTTCTCCTTGCCAAATTCAACCGTTAGTTCTTCTAACGCTTTGGCCCCTTGTTCTTGGTCAATATCTGCAATGGTGGCACCCTGTAATGAAATTGAAGCTGTCTGAAGATAGAAGAATAAAACACTCCTCCATCCCCCCCCCCTCCCCCGTTAAACAACAACGAGAAGACTAAGGGCTCGCGTTATATAGCAAGAAAACTTTACATATACGATTTTAATGCGATGAACAGAGTACGTTAAATACGGGGCCTAAAGTTAAAAAGAGACACAACGTATGCCATGCCTTGCGCTGCTTTCCCCTTCCATTAAGGCACGCAACGAAGGTCGACCTTTGCGAGCTCGTTATCACCTCCGCGTGTTTGTTGGAGAATGGAAGGGGAGTAGGGGAAACCAGAGGAATTCAGTCTCTTTCTCTTTTTAATTTTAGGTCTTGTATTTAACGCACTCTGTTCATAGTATTAAAATCGTATGTGTAAAGTTTTCTTGCCAAGCGTGTATATCGAGGGTATTTACTTTACATAAAAGTATTGTGAACTACTAAATGATTATCACCTTCTACCAAGTTTGAACTTTAACTTGAGCAAGCGATAATGAACCTTAACTTTTCTGATATAAATCAGTTCAGCAGATTCTGTTCATCCAGTGCCCATATGCATTAACTTACGGAGGCCCCTCTGGATATCCTAAACCTGTAACACGAACCTCAATCTGACAGCCAACTCTGGAAAGATCATCTCTGGATTGATTATATCAAACATAAACTTCTGCCCCAGGGAGGCAAAATTTTATTAAGAGCGGATCCTCCAAAAGACGTATTTTACATCCTCTGGGAGGCCTCGCTCTCATCAATACACTACTAAGGAAATTCAGTGCGGTCGTATGTTGTAGTAGTCATTGGTCTTCTGGCCAGGTTCTGAAATGAGAACGACTAAAGAAGTTCCAATTCTAAAAGGTAAGCACAAATCAGTGAAGCAACATATTTAAGAGTTATTATAGATCTTAAGTCTACCGTCTACCTATAAAGGGCCCTTTTCAAAATCTTCGGTACCTAGAAAGGTCTCTAGACAGCCATTGCTAAAAGCCTTAGACAATTTCACTAACAGACAATTGTCTGGAACTGCAAAGAACAGAATTACTGCACCACATAAAGGCAGAAAACTATTCATTGACCACTACTTCTACCTCTGATCAATGAGGAGAACAGATTCATGCCCAACTCGTCTAACTTGAGTGACGTAGAGCAACTATAGTGATCATGAAAATTTTTACGCTGCATTTCCTCAAAGGAAAGCCCTATAAAACCCGGTTTAATTCTGAAATATCACTGGCTTGCAAAAAGGGAAATTGATTATTAACCCAAACTATACCTACCTTCAGGGTTTCTCACAAAGATCTTTCGGGTTGGGGTGATCCCTTTCTTAGAGTACCTACATATAGTGGCCTCCTTAGAGTTGATGCAACAAACTGCCATTTCCTGCACTATTAAACCATGAATGAACATTGTCACGATTTTAAAAGTACTAGCATGTCTTACCTTGAGTCCATTCTGCAGAAGTAGCTTTACACAGCACAAGCCGATTCCGGAAGCTCCGCCAGTTATCACTGCTACTTTATTGTTTAGATCCATTTCCATTACAATATTTGGAATTATGTTAAAGTACTTATTTATTAAGATTCTATATACATTTATAATGAGTATATTAAACAGCGTTGAAAAGCCCCGGGTGTGTGTGTGTAATGATTCTACAAATTTCTAATTTTAAATGGATATATTTGCTTCCTCGCTAAAGATATTACTTATCTCTTATTATTTTGAGATAACTATAATTGTTTATAAATACACAATTATATATATTTACATAATTAATACCTTATACATATATTTCTAATGCAAATATTAGCTATTTTATCGTAGCTTACTCTTGAATATTATCCTGAGATGAGATGGGATGATTTGTAAGTACACAATTTATGATAAGATATAATATATCTCGCATTAAAATTACTTGATTTATGCGCTATCGCAACACTATGAATGCGTATTTACCTATTACGGGTATTTTAGAGAAATTATTTTCTACGTGACACGTTCAAACAATAGCACAGCTATTCACTACGCTGCTGTGACAATAGTCACGGAACTGTTGTATCTACGTGTCACGTGGAAGGAAACGTCAGATAGAGATAAATCTGAGGTTATGTTTTTTGTTGTTCTTTGATTTTGGGAGGGAAAGTTTTATTTGTTTGAGGAATGCCAAAAGATTTTCGTACAAAATGCCCCAAATTAAAATAGACCGTATTATCAGTTTTACTAGTGAAGATCCTGTAAGCACATTCAATCTAATTACACTGTAAGCAAAGTAATCATAGCTATTTTTTAGACTCATACCGCTAGCAATATCCTATCAAAAGATACTTCCAAGAAGTGGAAATGTAAGACGCCAGGCGAAAAGAGTTCTTCGGTTGTATTACAGCTAGATCAACCCTATGTTATAAATGGTATAGATATTGGTAATGAGAATTCAGCTTATATTGAAGTACTGGTCTCTCGATCAAGCGTACCAGAAGATTATAAGGTTCTACTAGTCATGTCCTCTTTCATGACTCCTTTAGAAGCACGTCAGACGCAAAATGTTAATAAAGTGAGAATGTTCAAGTACGACGACTTGGCTGATCCAGAACGAAATGAGAAATGGGATCGTGTTAAAATAGTTTGCACACAACCATTTAACAGACATGTACAGTATGGCTTGTGTTTCATAAATTTGTATTCTTCTGATGGTAAAAATACAGAAAAACCCCAAACGGCTTCTATTGGAAATTTTATTATTCGGCCAGCTTCACCTGACAATATCTCAGTTGGTAGTCTTTTTGCTAGGAAAAAACAACTGCAAGAAAATTCTGGACAACAGTCACTTAAAGGTACTTGAATGAATGGATATTGATTTATTGTTTAAAGAAAAATATCTTATTAACAAAGCCATGCTGCAAAAATCAAACTTAACGTCCATTTAGGAACAGAACAAGAAGTTATAAATTAAATTGTATAACAAAATAAAGGAAACCATGACCACCAAACTTTCAAACAACATGACATGTTTACTAATTATTCGTTTACTTATTTCTCTATTTTATTGTCAACTTAGAGCTAGAATCAAAGAATATAAAATGAAATAAAAATTTGGAATTCAAGGTTATTTTACAAACAAACAAATAAATAAATAAAATTTAAAAGAAAAACTCGTGTAAGTCAACTATACACACAGCCTCATCTCAACAACAGAGGGAACCATTTAAAATTTAAAACTAACAATAAAACAAACAATTTAACATTAATTAAAAGCATCGTCAATATAGTCGACCAAGTTGTAATATGCTTTGCCCTGTAAGACCATCTTTACAGCACGTGAGAATTGTTTGTTACCTTCAATATTTTTGTATTCCCTAGACAAGTGATTGTAAATCTTAATGCTCCTGTAAATTAATGAGTTCTTTGTGAGAGTACTTGTTAGTCTAGGCAGTCTCAACTTATCTGAATTGCGAGCTCCATTATTGTTTTGACTGGCTAAATTACCATATTTCTTATGGATTAGAGGCACTGTTTCCATAAGAAAAGGGAAGTCAAAGTTAATATATTTTCTTGAATAAAATATGGTCTCGTAGCTTTAGCTTACATAAATATCTAAGAGCTCGCTTTTGAAGAACAAATATAGAACTCAGCAGTTGTTGGGAAACAAATCCCCAGAATGCTACTCCATATCATAAAGTTGATTCAATGAAAAATATACAGATCTTGCCATAGAATGTCCTAAATTATTACTTACTAATTGGATTGCATAACAGGCTGATACCAATTTTTTATTGAGCGTGATAATATGGTCCACAAGTTTTAACTTCGCATCAATCTGTACATCCAGAAACTTTACTACTGTAACACTTTCCGGGGTGTTGCCACCAGACTCGACATTCTCCATATTACACCTAAATGACAAACGTATTTGTCTTACCAACATTAAAGCTTAAGCAGTTTGCCTCACACTACCTTACTAATATTGTGAGAAATTCGAGGTGATAGACTTTCAGAGTCTTGACCCAGCCATAAGATAGTGGTATCATCAGCAATATAGTGTTGTCAATATTTACCAAGTTATTTATGTATAGTAGAAATACCAGTGGTCCCAGCACAGAACCTTGGGGCACACCATGGGGGTTGGGAAGCTCATTGGAATCTGCATCCTAGCATCTAACAAACTGTCTTTTCTTCTTGGACACATAAGATGTTAGCCATTTCAAGGCAATTCTCCCAAATACATAGCGCTCGAGTTTCCCTAGCAGTACTTCATGATTTACATAGTCAAATGCTTTTGAAAAATCGCAAAACACTGCTGCAGCAACATTACCTCCGTTTAAACCAAAGTAAAGTTTATCCAGGAAACTAAACATGGCATCCCCTGTTCCTTTAGAACTCTGGAAACCAAATTGAGCCTCATTCAGCAAGTTGTGCTTTGTGGCAAAATATATCATTCGGCTGAGTTTTTATTTGCATGAAAATATTTTTTTATTCTGATATATCTGTATGACGCATGCAAAATGTTTCTAACACTGACATGTTTTGCATAAATGATAAGGGGTTCAGTTTAGAATGTAAATTTGCCATTAGATTTTGAGCAACAGATAGCATTAAACGCACCTGAACTGATACCAATCTGCTGCAGAGATAGTGTTCCCTTTCCTCTCAGGTCATTAACTTTGTTTCCAGCTTTATTATTATTTTTTTCATAATAACGTTTTTTTGCTGCCTTAATAACACATCTATAAATTCTTTTATAAGAATTAAAATAATTAATTAGAAAATCAGTTGGAGAAAATTTTCTTAGGTTGTGAAGACACCTTAAATTTTTTGCTAAAGTTTTAATTCCTATTCTATTATGGGATGTGTACTGAATATCACTTCTACAAAAGCTCAAGACTTCATTAGTGATCCAACAATGCTGGTTCCGGATCTTGTATTAGTTGGATGTGTCATATCCATTGAAGGCCTTTAGGTTGGCGTAGCATGTAAAAGAGCCTCATCCTCTCCAAGTGAAATTCAAACCACATGAAAACTATATGTTATGACATCTGTTATAATAGATATTTTTTAAAATGAGAGGAATCGAGATATAATTTAAATGGAAACCCCATAGAACATTCAATCTGAAAACAGGTGAAAGACCCATTTTAATAACGAACTACAACAAAGCCATCAGAGAGGCAAAAAGGAATTCATGGGAAACCTTCTGCCAGAACATAACAGATGCACCTGGCAGTGCTAGGATCCATAGAATCCTCTCTAGAGAACCCGTTCAGGAGTTAGGATCGCTAAAACGACCTGACGCATCCTTTACGGAATCTGGCATAGAAACGTTAGAGCTTCTGACTAAGACTAATTTCCCGGGATGTCGGATTTTGCATAATAATAAGGAGGAGCCTGTTTGGGACCGATCAAATCGGCCAAAAACGGGCGACTGGATTGTCCCCAAGAACATCATTAATGCATCAACAATTAAAAGTGCTATTCTATCGTTTCAGCCTTTTAAATCTGGTGAGGACGGAATATTTCCAGCACTGCTGCAGAACAGTCCGGAGGAATTAACACCGTTCTTAATTAAACTTTAGCCTAGCGAGTAATTATATAGGTACTTAGCAGCTGGACTACAATCAGAGTGGTGTACATCCCAAAGATGGGACGTAGGGAATCAACACCTAACTCATGGAGACCAATAAGTCTGATCTCCTTTCTGTTGAAATGCATGGAAAAGATACTCGACGTGCACATTAGAATGGGTGCACTTGGTGAGTATCCACTGAATGCTCATCAATATGCGTATCAGACCGGCAAATCTACAGAACAACCTTGTCGGGAACATACCACAAGCTTTAGAAAGCAGGACTATCGCGATGGGTGTGTTCTTAGACATTGAAGGAACATTCAATAATGCATTACCAAACTCCTTATACACAGCATTAGCTGAAAGAGGGGTTGAATCACAAATAAGGAATTGGATCGGACGTATGTTAAATTGCAGAGTAAGCACAACAACCCTACAGGGGGAGAGCTACAGATTCAGGGCTGTTAGGGAATGTCCGCAGGGTAGGGTTCTGTCGCCCCTTCTGTGGTCTCTCCTGATGGATGGTCTGTTGGCGGTCCTCTCGCTGTGGGATGTGGAGGTGCAGGTATATGCGGGTGATCTAGTAATACTGATTAGAAGCAACTTGCAAAGAACTATCTCAGAGAATCTGCAAGAGGTGCTAACCGTGGTTTATGACTGGTGTGAAAGGGAACAACTATCTGTGAACCCACACAAAACAGTTATAGTACCGTTCACAAGAAAGAAAAGGCTGGAAGACCTAAGACCACGTTCACTCAAAGGAGAAACTATCCCATTTGCGAATACAGTGAAGTATCTGGGAAACACTTAGCTGGAATGCGCATATGGATAAAATTGCCGCAAAAGCGAAACTGTCACTATGGACCTGCGGACGCATTTGTAGCAAAACATGGGGCATACATCCCAAACAAATGCACTGGCTCTATATTCCGGTCATAAGACCAATGATAACATATGAAGCAGTAGAGCTTACAGAGCTTCGCGAGAATCAAATTATTTACCTTACAAAGACAAGCGTGTCTGGCAATTAGTGCCGCCTTCGGCACTACACCAACGGCAGAGCTTGAGTGTCTTCTAAATCTGCCACCTCTTGAAATAGTACTGGAGAAGGAGGCTAGATGGGCGACTTATAGATTGACACAGGCGGTGATGAACATTTCGCAGGCGATCATCATGGTGCCCAACAGGCTGAAAAATGCCAATGAGCAGGACAGTGTGCTGGGTCTACCATCAGATGTTATGCCTACCAAAACTACCTATTACCATACCTATGACGTCCGCCTACCAGAGAGGAACGAATGGGCAAAAGACTCGGAACATCTGAGAATAACAGAGAATATTTGATTTTTTTTTATTTTATTTATTATCCTTTATTGCCAACAAAGTCATGTACCAATATGACAAAGCAACGTCTAAGAGAAAAAGAAGGTGAAAGCAACACAATGAGAAGTGTCGACTTATACCTATACCTGAGTATAAACAATATAAATACAAAATAATAAAACAGTAAAAATTCACAAGATAGGTTACAATGAAACAAATAATATAACAGTTAATATACAATATTTTAAAATTACAATAATAGCTGACTACATGAAATTACAAGACATTCAAAACATAAGAAGACTAATAAGATGATCCACTTAATTATTCTGTTAGTCTAAAAGAGTAATAGCAATTAGACTTAACACATCGAATGACCGCTTTTCTAAATGCTTTAATGGACGAGATGTCCTTAACTTCTGCTGGCAGACGCTGGTAGGCATAAATGGCCATGTATCTCTCATAGATCTAAATCTTATGATGTATTATTATTTTACTATTTTGTTTCATTGTATTCTATCTTGTGAATTTTTACTGTTTTATTATTTTGTTTTTATATTGTTTATACTCAGGTATAGGTATAAGTCGACACTTTTTATTGTGTTGCTTTCACCTTCTTTTTCTCTTAGCTTTGTCATATTGGTACATGACTTTGTTGGCAATAAAGGATAATAAATAGAATAGTTTGTTCACTGACGGCTCCAAGTCCAATGATGGTACAGGAGCCGCCGCATTGAATAAAAATGGTTAGGTTGAGCTTACGTGTTCCCTAGGCAAACATGCAACCATTTTTCAGGCTGAAGTTAAGGCCATTGCTATGACTGCACAGTGGCTCATCGATAGAAGCTGGAAAGGCAAGTCAATGAAAATTTTCTCGGACAGTCAAGCAGCTTTGAAAGCTCTTGAATCTAGCCGTTGTTCATTCAAGACAGTATGGAACTGCCAGGAACTACTTACCAAACTAGGTAGAGAAAATAAACTTATACTGATCTGGATACCTGGACATACAGGATATGACGGCAACGAAAAAGCTGATGCTCCTGCGAAGCAGGCGGCCGCAATGGTCGTCATAGGACCAGAACCAGTACTGGGAATAGCTTATAACACAGCTAAAGAAGCCCTCTCCAGGTGGACACAAAAGCAATTTGTAGACAAATGGAGAGAGTTACCAGGCCTAACTCATTCAAAGTTGGCGGTGAATCTGCCATTAGGAGTGAGAACTGGACAACTTCTTCAGCTTGGCCGACAGCAGGTACAGGCTGGTAGTAGTTGACATGTACACTGGCCATTGTTGGCTAAGAAGCCACATGAACAAGATAGGGCTTTCCGAAGAAAGGGAATGCCGCTTGGGCTTGGAGGACGAAGAAACAATGGAGCATGTTGTATGCCACGGTCCAGCAATGGAAAGAACCAGAAAAACAGTCTTTGGAAATTCTCAAATCACACTTACAGATTTGAAAACTATCTACCCCGATTTCATGAAAAGGATCGAGCCTCTGGCATAGTGGAAACCACAGATGTGAGCCACAATAGACCAAGGGTCGCAGTGGAGGGTCCTATTTGGGCTCACTCACGTGTACAAATACAATACAATGCAATACAAACCCCATAGATAATTCTTATATCATCTAACCAATAATTTCTGAAGAACGCTATATATTTTTTTTTCATAAAAGACTGAATCACAATAAATATAATCTACTGTCGTAAACTATTATATTTTCTTAGGTGCTGCAGCAATACGAGAAGCAACATCACTAGCCCAAGCTGGGTCTCCTGTCCCTAAAAAGAAAATTAAACTGAATTTACCTACAACGCCGAATGATCAGTCAATTAAAAATAGAACTATAACCGAAGATGACACTGCTAGTAACAATACTCCAACAGAAAGGAAGGAGAGAAATCGAAATGAACTTCTGTACAGTAAAGACGAAGAAGATAAACATGATAAAATTGACAAGTTAATAATTGGGAAAAGAGAAGAGGAAAAGGCAGAGGCTGCTAAAAAATATGAAAAAGATAAACTAGTAAGCTTCTTAAGTTATTTGAGTATTTGAAATTTTATATCAAATAAGTAAGTTTAATAGAATCTATCTTATACTGTATTTATGTCAATTTAAACAGCATGTCTTTTTTGTTTGCATGTAACCCTATTAATGCTACAAAACAACTATATTGTAAAACATGTGCAGTATTATTTAGAATAAGGCTCTGAATGGCAGCTTATCACTAATGAAAGCTCCACTCTTTTTATGATTTTTTACATGATGTTTGACCATCTTGGATACCTATATTTAACCCTTCTACAGGCAGAAAAACTGAAAGACACACCCTCAAAAGCCAAAGACAAGAAAAGAGACCGTAGAGACGAAAGAAGGACTCAATCTCCTAGTAAAACCTCGACTACTCCAACTAACTCAAAAACTGATAGAAATGACAGACACAAAGATAGCACTTCCAAAGAATCTCTGAAAAGGCATCGGGACAATACCTCAGAGCCCAAATCAAAGAAACAAAAAAAAGAAGTGCCAGGCAAACCATTTGCCCGACTGTTGGAAGATGTGGTTTTAGTGATAAGTGGTATTCAAAATCCCGACAGAGCCAGTTTAAGAAGTATGGCGATATCTATGGGCGCTAAGTATAAGGCTGATTGGGACTCTAGTTGTACACACTTAATGTAAGTAGTGCATACTATTGCATGTAAAATTTAATGTGAAATAAGGGTTTTGGTTGTGGAGATCATGAAATACTGTTGCCTAGCCATTGAGTGTGGTATGCCACAAGGTCCTGTGTTGCGGCCTATTTTATTTCTATTCGAGTGTTGTGCCCTTGTTTTATTATTTTTTTAATTTTGTTTATGTATTGTTTAGTATTTAACTATTTTATTCATTTGTTGATGTCATATTCTGAAATTTTTGATTACCTATAACATTCTACTCATACCAAGCCTGCCAGTCCATATGCGGAAACAGTTGTAATTTTCTATTATTACTTTTTTATGATTTTAGTTCTCTAGTTGTAGGATGCTTTATTCCCAAGATGTGTATCTTAAGTAATAAAGTATATTATCTATCTATCTATTGTAGCTATAAATATCAACAAACCTGCCTGAAATAGATGTGATAAGTATCACATTTAAATGGCAGGACAGAAACTAGAAACATTAAAGCTTCCCCACACTTATCTTATTCTCGACAAAAGGAATTTTATTTCCTTCTTTAAATTAATCCATAACATCTATTTGCATTTTTCACATGTATGTTTTTTAACCAAAGAATTAAATACTATCATGAAACCAAAATTCTGACAAAGTGTATCTATTAAATATAATATAGCTTTAGTAATGTGAATGTAATTTGCATGTGACGTGCGATCACCGTCAGAAACTAATCAAAATGGCCTTTATTGCTATGCATAATTTCGAAAATATTTGTTTAATATATAGATGTGCCTTTGCTAACACTCCAAAATTCAACCAAGTAAAAGGCAAAGGCAAAATAGTAAAGAGAAAATGGATAGAAGATTGTTATAACGAGCGCAAAAAATTACCCTGGAGACGTTATGCTTTAGATAAAGCAGACAAAGGACCAGAAAGTGATGAAGAAATCTGTGAATTGGATGATTCGCCTAGTCCAGAACCCATGGATAATTATCCAATAAACTCAGATAGTGATGATGATACGTGAGTGTATAGAATATAGTTACTATTATTTTATTTACGTCAGTTTTGAGTTAGTTTGGGTTAGTTTTGATTGTAGTAGTTGACAGTTATTTTTTGATAATAATTCCAGGAGGGAACAAGGCTCTGATACCGATGATAGAATAGCTGAAATAAGAAGAAAACAGATTGAATCGAAACCGACTGATATATTTAGTATAGATACTGACAGCGAGCCAGCAGATGACAATATTCACATGAATTTAGAAATAGAGCAAAAATTTAAGGATTTCTTTGAGGATAAAATATTTTATGTAGACGAAAATTTTGATGATAAAATTGAAAAGAGAATCAAGCAGTATATCGCTGCATATAACGGGTAAGTTTTCACCATCATATTTTTTGCCCTTCAAAGTCAAAATCAAATAAAGCTTTATTGTTGTTAAACACATTATGCTATTAATGACGTTGTAATAAAGGAGAATAAAAAATAACAAAATGTAAATCATAACATAACAATCCTAAAACTAAGTAAAATAGTTCCAACAACAACAACAACATCATTTATTTCATAAAGTTACAGTTTTGGTGGCTTTCTAAGGTAATTATAAGTCGCGTTTACACGCAGCTAGCGCCGCTTTTCACATCTAGTCAGACGTGATTTGTAGGGGCGCATCGCTGACACGCTTAGGGCTAGCTAACCTAGCTATAAACCTATCTATGTGCCGTTTATACCACTGCAATTTGCTTCCCCGGGTTACCTATCCTTTAAGCCTGGTTCAATGCGTATTACCGAAAGGCTGATGTAATGCAGGCTTGTTTTGAGTGCTAAATGTGTGACGGTTAGAACAGAGGAAAAACACAATTTGAAAAAACCTTTTTCACGTTTCTTTGGCTTTCACGTAAGGGGCATCAAGATGCCCTATTGTGAGGGATGTGTAGCTGGAAATTGCGTATTGGGCATTGCCCATTCAATCAAGGAGCAAATATTAAGCGAGCTTCGCCAAGATCGCTTTCCAGCGGAGCGCGCAGGACAGCCAGTCAGTATGTCTGTGTCCTGTCTTTTGTTCTGATCTTATACTCGCTATGTGCGTTTATTATTGTTCAGGCGGCCTTGGGTTCTGGTAAAACAAAGACGTTGCCCTGTGTATGGGCCCATGCTTAGGTTTATTCTGCGGGTCGTAGCGCACATTGGCTATGTTTGCCGTTAGTGGCGAACCGCGTATACCAGAGTCATAGAACTTGCAGGAAACCTTGTCGATATACTCCTCGACCGTGTCAAGATTCGACCATGAATGCAAGTCCATGACTAGTATATCGGCTCGCCGAGAAGGCCGCTCTTAGGTACCGGTTCTGCATAACCTGCAGTGCCTTTTTGTGCGTACTCGCCACAGAAGACCATACAGGGGCTCCATACATTAAAGTCGGCCTGACAATAATTCTGTAGATGTTTACTTTATTTGCCGGGCTCAGAAAAGATCTTGGTCTGATGAGCATATTTAAACTTTTTTGGGCAATAGCGTTCTTTCTGCGGATCTCGGTCATATGTCCGGTAAAGATCAGTCGCTTGTCAAACACTATTCCCAAGTACTTTACTTTGTCTTTTACGTCTACTGTAATGTCATGTATCGTGAGTGGCGTAATGTCCAAGTTAGTTCTTTTTTTGGTTAGTATTGTTAGTTCTGTCTTTGGGACATTCAAGTTTATTTTCCATCTCGCATAATATGGGAGAAGGATGTCGAGGTGATCTAGGAGTTTGATTTTTGCTGTCTGCGCGACTTTGGATTGCGAGTAAATTGCCGTGTCATCGGCGTAGAGCACTAAGGAAGTGTTAGGGGAGGAGGGGATGTCTGCTATATAGTAGTTGAATAGCTGTGGGGACAAAACAGTGCCCTGCGGGACGCCGGCTTTTAGCGGCCTCACAGACGAACTTGCCCTGTTTATGCGTACAGAGAGAGCACGCCCGGCAAGGTATGACTGGACCAATGCTGTCAGATACAGCGGGAAGCCAAGCTTCACATGCATCTTGTACAATAGTCCGTCATGCCACACCCTGTCGAACACAAGAGTAGCTTCTCCGCCACCTTCGCCATGGTGGGGAGCAGGGAAATCGGTCTGTAAGAGCCGTTTTGCCTCGGATCTTTGCCTGGCTCATGGATCATCATGATCTCGGCATGTTTCCAAGAGGATGGGAAATGCTGTAGGCGAATGATGGCGTTTACAATGTGCATGAAATGTATGAGGGATTTCTTCGGAAGATTCCGAAGAGTTAAGTATGGCAAGGTATCATTTCCAGGAGCTTTATTTCGGGGCAGGCGGTTTAATATAATCCTAATCTCCCCCGGAGTGACAAGCTGTTTGCTCTAGTGCTGGCAACCGAAGACGGTTTTTCGGATAGTCGGTTAACCGGTTTCGGATTATCCGCGGTTTTTCAAAAAACCGAAACCGGTTAACCGGATACTCGGTTAACCGATTACCCGATTTCTCGTTTAACCGATTAACCGGTTTCTCGGTTAACCGATTATTCGGTTATCTAGCTACATAGCACTGGGCCACCGGGTTCTCAAGTAATGGTAAAAAAGATAGAAAGTAAAGTAAAAACTGGGTATTTGGAATCGTAACATACCACATTCCTACTGGACGGTGATTATATTTGGAAATGCTTTTAGAGGGCGATTGAAAAATAATATCTGCCTTTAATAGAATACCTTTATATTTATTTAAGTTTTAAAAAATTGTAATATTATTTCTGCTCAGAATTTATATCAGTTGTAATTTGTAATAAACAATATTTTTAATTTAATTATTACCTTGGGGTTTATGTCAATAATGACCAAAAACTGGAATAAATTTGGTTCACTAGAATTTAATGATTGTGCCCTAATCGGCAGGGAAACTGAACTAATGGAAATATGCTTAAGAACAAATTATAAAGTATGATTAGCCTATGATGACTGTGTATTAACCGATTAACCGGTTATCCGATTAACCGATTAACCGGTTATCCGGATACCCGGGTTTTCACTATTATTCGAATACCCGGTTTTATCCGAAACCGGTTTTTAAGAAAACCGAATAACCGGTTTCAACTTTTCACGGTTTTTGCCAGCACTAGTTTGCTCATCACCGGCGGCGGGATAGGGTATTTTCGCGCTTTCAATTTAGATGCCATATCAGTAATGCTAGTGTGCGCAGGGATGGTATCGGGCGACTCCCTATGGAGCCCCTCCAGGAAATCAGCGAAGGCCTCTGCTTTGCCCTCGTCACTCATAATATCGTTGCCGTTTTGGCGGATAGCCGGCATGGGCGCAGAGGCTCCTCTGACTTTCCTGGCCAGGCTCCAAAGGGAGCCGTCCTGAGCGTTTAAGGAATTTGCATACTGCATCCATTTATCAGTCCTGTACCCGCTGATTTGGATTTTGATGTTATTAGTTAGCTCATTCATATGTAAATAGTCGATTCTGGCATGATACCTTTGCCATCGGCGCCTAATGGCGTTTCTAGTCCTTATTTGCGTAAGGATATGATCTGGGAGGGAGTCTGCAGGGCGCTCTTTCCTGACAGAGTGAACGAGTGTATCACGGATACGCTGGATGTTTAGGGTAAATGATTGGACTTGAGCCTCTAGTTCCTGGATGCTGTCTATTTGGTCGGGAACCACCGTTGCTTCGTTCAACCTGCGCCTGAACTCCCTCCAATCGAGATTCCTGTATGAAATTTTCATTTCGCAGGTCTCTGGCCGCCTTGGTTCAAGGCAAATCACGATTGGGAGGTGATCAGAATTCAAGTCATTTATTGCCTGAAGCGGCGGGACGTCAGCGATTCCCTTCGTAACAGCAACATCCAGGTAGGAGGGGGTAGGGGCCCAAGCTGGGTAGAAAGTTGGAACTTCGGAGCGGTGAAAAAGGAGATCTGGGTTATTTTCAATTGCACGGAACATCATTCGGCCCCTGTTGTTCGTAGATCCGGCGCCCCACACAAAGTGTCGGTCGTTTAGATCCCCGATCAATATAGACCTTCTGTTGTCCGGGAAGAAAGCCATGAAGTCATCATAGGTAAAGGGAGCGAGCGGAGGAACGTAGGCCCCCGCAATACGCAGACCGTTCTCGGTCTCAATGCAAATGTGTTCTGCTACAGAGCGGATGCCGTGGACTCTTTTATATGGAATCGATCTACGTATTAGGCAGGCCACGCCGCCTCCGCGCGGATTGGGCCTATCAAATCTCTCGACCTGATAACCCCGAATCTTCAAAACAAACCATGGGTCTATGGGGGTTTCCAATAAAAAAATAACCGAGAAAGGATTATAATGCACAAATTGTTTAAACTCTCCCAATTTGTGCCTGATTGAATTACAATTCCAACTACACACTTGAAACATGGAACAGACATCTTATATGTTATATTTTCCGATTTCCTCGGTGAAGAATCTCACCGTTGCTTGAACAATGACAATTTTATCGCCATTGCACGCCTTGAGAGAAACTCGTCTAACGCAAAAAATAATTCGTTGATATTGACTAATCAATTGATTTCGTTAATTGTATCTGAAAGCTTATGAAAATTGTTGTTTAAATTAGTATATGCGTTTTGGTTTGAATTAATATTAGGATTTACAGGCAATTTTGGTATTATTTGCACTTACATTTTGTTTAAGATTAAGATTCACGTCTCGGTTTTGGGGCGGTCGGCTTCTCCCAAGAGTGTTCGGGAACTGCTCGTCGTAGGGCTGTCTTTCGGTCCGGTCTTCTTCCCGTACTTGATGGTGGCTCTTGTTTGAGCCCTGACCTCTTCGCTGGCCAGCACGTTCATGTTCGAGGGTGGTTTGAGAGTTTTGCCACGCCGGTCTTGCCGGGGGTGGCGCAGGAATGTAGGTCTGTTTCTGTTTGGGTGGTGCTAACAGGTTGACCTTGTAGGTGTAAACTGCGCACTCAGGGCTAATAGAGCGGTGCTCTCCGCCGCAGTTTACACACTTTATTTCATTGGAGTCACACATTGTAATTTCGTGTGGACCCGCACATCGTGAACATCTCACATTTCTTCGGCAGTACGTCGCGGCATGTCCCAACCCTTGGCAGCGCTTGCACTGCATAATGGGTTTTTCTGAAAGCCGATTTTCCCAAGCAACCCTTACGTCCAGTATAAGTCTGCATTCCTGGTTGAGCTTTTTTAATGTATATCCTGTGTCCAAGACAACAAGATAGAGCGGTACTCGAGTGCGCTTCATGAGGAATATATTTTTGGCGTTTATGTTATATACGTCAGTAAGCTCCTGTTTGATGTCCGATATGTATATGTCACCGTCCAGTCCACGTAATACGAAGGCTTTCGTTTTGTGGTTTGATTCAGTGTAACTGTGATACTGTACGCTGTCTTGGTCTAGGCTCCTTTTCAGGAAGGCCCAATCTTTTTCCTGCTCACAGTACACGATAACTGTGTTTTTCGTGTACTTAAGTGTATACTTAGTAATTTGATACTTTTTAAGGTCAGCCTGAAGGGCCTTGTGATTGTTGAACTTGCCTTGAATAACAATCGGCGGCGGGGGCTTGGCTTTCACTTGTTTTTGTGTCGGTGATTTGTCGAGAACATGTGTCTTTCTCTTTGATGTTCTCTTTTCTACCACTTTTCGTCGCGAATTCCCAGCATTAGGCTTATACGATGATGCATCACTGGTTTCACCCTCGTCCATGTCCGATAAGGGCTCATAACGGTTGCTTGTCGGGACCGGGATTTGCCCTCCGACATCTTTTACCGCTCTAATATGACTCTTGAATGGGAGTGTCTTTAGGGGCACTTTAAAGAGGGTGCTTTCGGGCGGAGGTACCAGGGGCTCAGAAGTAGCAGGTTGTTCTATTGCGTCCTTCTGTGGTTTCCGGGCGGTTTTGGTCGCGTTTTCAGAAGTCAGGGCCGTTTTGTGCTGTGTGGTCTCCGTAGAGGTCATGGCCTCGGCGTTAGAGGTCATGATCTGTTGGCAAGTGGGTTTTTTAACGTACTTTGCCTTTTTTCTTCCGGTATCAATTTGGAGAGTACAGGCTCTTTTTTTTGAGAGGCTGCAAGTCCGTGTTCGGCTCTGAGATGGCCTATGACCTTGTTTAAGTCAGGAATTAACGCTTTCGATTCTTTGTTAGATGTAGATCGAAGTGGTTCGATCAGGAAGCTACATGTTTTACATTTTTCAACATAAATTTGCATTCGGCGGTAAATTTTGCGAGTTTTCTCGTAAATCGCTTCGTCCGTGTTTGGCTGGGAAGAGCATGATGCGATGGAAGTGTTTCCATCGTCAGACTCGACCATATTCAAGGCTAAAGTCGGGGTTCCGTCCCCGAAAACTGAGAAGAAAAGTGGATAAATCCGCTAGTTTTTACTAAACTGCAGTAGCCAGTGAAGCAAACTATTTGTAAATCTAAGTAGAAGTACCCGGAACAAGCGAAAGTTTTTGCAGAACGTAAATAAACAAATATTTATTTGCAATTTTTTGTCGCGATAAACGATTTAAATCTCGCTTGGCTCGAATGCACAGGGAACCAATTGACCTGTTCTTCGATCCACGCGCGATCGAAGAAAATAGTTCCAAAACCGATTTAAAAATGGTCCGAGAAGTATTCCTCTATGCGATAATATGCCTGTTAATTGCTAACATTTTCTTCACCTCCATTGTAAATAATTTATGTACTACAATCTTATGCAGTGGCTGTGGGAGATAGAGTTTTGTGTTAAAGATGAGGAGAGTATTGCTAAGTTTATATTGAAAGACTTACGGGTATTATTTACATTAGCTGAAAGGACTATGGAAGAATAGATCTTGTGCATTAGACAAGTAGTCTCGAGTATAAAAATTGCTGGGAGGGTCAATATGTTTTGATTGATAAAGTGAGGCTTGCAAGAGTCCTTATACTTAAGTCTACAAAGAATTGTTAGAGCATGCTTTTGTAAAATAAACACTGAATTAAATAAGTAGGCAAATGAATGCCCCCAAAAACTAACCCCATAACACAAGTGAGAGTCAACCAGTGCAAAATAGGCACAGGCATCTTTAGCTACAGATATATTTAAGTTGCTCGTAACTGTTAAAGCAGCCTGATGCCAGCTTAGAGCACAATTGCTCAATATGCCGGTCAAACTTTAACTTATCAATGACTAAGCCTAGAAATTTATTAAGATTAGTAATACTAAGCTTGAGAACCCAAACAAACATCACTTAAGACACATTTAAAATATTTGTTTTTGACACATTAAAAGACAGACGGTTAATGTCACACCATTCCCTAACATTGGCTAGATCCTGATTTGCCGTTTCCATGAAAATGTTTATGTCTTTACAATGCCAAAAAAGAGTGGTGTCATCAGCGAAGAATGTGCACTTGCCAAACTTGACTATTGGTAAGTAATTTACATATAAGAGGAAGAGCAGAAGTCCACTATCCAAGCCCTGTGACACACCTGCTGTAACACATTATCAAAATGAACCTTGAAATGACAAAAAGGATCTTAACGATTCCAAAATAGAACCATGAAAGCCATAGGCTTCAAAGGTCCGCAGAAGAATCTCATGTGAAACACAGTCGAAGGCTTTAGCCAGACCACAAAACACTACTGCTGCAACTTCTCCATCATTAAGGCTCAGATAGAGATCTTCCAACACATGAAAGATGGCATCGTTTGTATTTTTTTGAATGTTGGAAACCCAAATTGGTACTTAAAATACTTTTTGCATCCAAGAAATTAACCATCCTTCCTTTCGTTTTTCGATGATTTTTGACAGTGAAGAGAGCAATGAAATTGGTCTGTAGCTGGCAACAGTATCTTCACCCTGCTTAAAAATGGGAATAACAATAACCTCTTTAGTATATCAAAAAAAGGCGTTACCACAGTCAGCCAATGTAGTAAGGGCAGATATGGGTAGATTAGCAAGGACCTCAGTGAAGATGCCATCTCAGCCTGAAGAATTTTTAATTTTTTTCTCGCAAGACATCCTCAATTTCTTTGGCTGTTACAGGTGTGAAGTAAAAAAGACCAATCCCTCCCCATAAGAGGGATAAAGGCTCAGTTAAGGTGACTAGGATGACCTGACTCAGTTGAGAGGCAACAGAACAGTAGAAGTAATTCAATTTGTTAGCATCTAGCTGAGAGTTATAATTTGTTGATTTTGTTGCACCCCTCGGAGAGCCAACAATATTCCAGGTCTCTTTTTGTTTGTTATGAGTTGACTCTAGTCTATCGCTAAAATATTTATCCTTAGCAGCTTTTATGGTTTTGCGATAAATTCTTCTATATTTATAAAAAAATTATTGTCTAAAAAAATCGTTAACGTGTGTAGACATCTCATATTTTTAGATGAAACCTTTAATCCCCTAGTTATCCAAGGTTTTACGACTTTTGGTTTAATACGTACAAGGGGAAATTTCTCAGTAAAAATGTGCTTGAGTTTGAGGTAAAAGGTGAGTAAAGGATTATCGCAGAGTATTGGCCAATTAATATTTAGGCAAGAATTTTAGAATGCCTGAAAGTTCCTTTTGTAGAAAATGCGACCGAGTCTTTTATTGTTTTTTTTAGGGAGGCGAAATTCACAAAAAACTGCCTCATGGTTCCAATACAATTAGTCCATATCATGGGTGTTCAAACAGAAAAATAAGTTTTAAATTTGGTCACACCAAAATAAATAATTTTGTCAATGCAGACGTCCCAATCCATTTATTTCAATCTATATTATTCGAAATGAAGATAAATTTAAACAAACATTATCCTATTTACCTATTTAAACTATGATAAGATTTGATTTTCAATTATTCAAATTCAAATATGTACAGGTTATTTAAATTACATAGTAATTTTACCTTAGTCAAAAGAAAAAGAAATCATAATAAAAATACATAATATTAGGATTTTACATTTAAAAGCCACAGTTTGAGGCAATTAAGAATCTTCAACATATAAACATGTGAACGTTCAACATCAGGGATCTAAAATCTTACCATATTACATAAAATATACATATTAAATGTCTGGTACATCACACATTAAAAATTGATTAACTGAATAAAATGTATTCACTCGATTCTTGAAAATGTTAAGTGGCAGTATCTTAACCTCCCCTGGGATCTTATTGAAGCACTTTACCCCCCAGTAATCAGGCCCAATTTGACATGTTTTAAACCTACGGTAAGGCACTGTTAAGTTCTACCTGTTGCTTGTATCATAGACTTG
>MU182824.1:89522-99844 GCA_016904865.1 Pissodes strobi
CGGTAAGGCACTGTTAAGTTCTACCTGTTGCTTGTATCATAGACTTGCACGTTTCCCGCCACTGTGGTGTACTTTTGAATATTTTTTTTACTTAAATCAGGTGTTCAAGAATATATACTGATAGGGGTGTGAGAATTTCGAGAGATGAAAAAGCCCCCCTGCAGTCCGCCCTGTAAGTGAGGTCCTGCCATAATTCTGATTGCTGCCCTTTGTAGAGCAAAAACCCTCTATGCATGCGCCGAGTGTCCCCACACCCTAATTGCATATGAGAGTGTAGAGTGTATTAAAGACCAGTATGCAGTTTTCAGTACAGGAGTGGAAACACATGTGCCTAGACCTCTTAGGGCAAAACCACCCCCTCGGAGGCTTCCACACAGTGAATCCACATGGGCATCAAATTTAAGTTTTCTGTCAATTTACGACTCCCAGAAATTGTACACTTTCCAGGGTCTCAAACTGATCAGGTAGATCTCTCAGCGCAAACATCACAGTATAGGTTTTCTCCTTATTCAACAGTAGTTTGTTCGCTCTGAACCAATCCTCGTATTGTTAAAGAGTCCATTGTATTATGAATAGATGGTGGAGCCCGTAGGATTTTTACCATTCTAGTCAATCGTATTGCTCTTTAGAATGTTCAAATTCCATTTTTCTTATGCCTAAAGGCAGGTGGTTATAACCCTCCTGCCCCCATACATAATAGAGGCCCTCACCCGCTCAGTTGTTGGGATGGGAAGTGTGAATGAATTTCGAAAATGTAATCTGATAGAGGGTTAAGCTGATGCTTATATTTTTTTATGTATAAGACAAGCTGTCTCCCGTATAAATATAGAAGACAGTGTCAGCACAGAATTTTTCAAAAATAAGGCTCGACAGGGGATTCGAAGAGAAACTCGACACATATAACGGATGCCTCTTTTCTGCAACAGTTAAAGAAAAACTGGAAGCATACTGAGTACCAGACTTTCAGTACGAATTTTTTGGTACTTTACAGCAAAATATTCTTGTATTCATACAATAGTTTTAGCCTATTGTTGAAAGTTTACTGATTGTTTTTAAAACAGGTTTAGATAATAAGTATAATATTTTATCATTCAAGATCAAGTATCAAGTTCAAACTTTAGACTGAGTGTTCTTTTTTCGTGAATACGATTTCTAGTTTACATATGCCCCCCTCTTTCTTGTATTGGTCCCCAATGCAAAACATCTTTTACGGTTAAAAAGTTAAAAAAAAAGAATCTCCCTAATGATTAAAGATTTGTTAGCGACTGTCAAAAAAACTCTGTTATCGTCGAGACGATCAAAAACTAATTTTTGATGAGCATGTCTAAAAGAGGGGAACCTTAAATATTAACTAGTGGTCCTCAATATTCGAATAGTCATATCGTTCCATACATACTTAAATTTAAGTCACATTTGAGCACTTTAAACTTTCTGGCCTATAGCTTAGTTCGGTCCTGGATTCCAGCCAATGGGTTTCCATCTTCTTCTTACTCAATTCAGAATCTTTGTCGTGGGTCCCCATTTGACTGCTATTTGTATCATCTGACTGTGTTGTAGGCTGACATTGAATAGTGCTCATTGTACATGTAACAAATATAAACCAAATATGAGTACTAAATATTGGCATTTTCTTCTTATCCTAATGTTATATTAATATAAGTATGCGTATATATACATATGTTTCTTCTTAAAAAAAAATCTCTACAAATATTTGTCATTTTATTTTTTATCACTTGGTAATTTTGATTGAAAATTATAATTCTTATTTGAATCATACAGCATATACTAGATAATTATATGGTTATTTCACGGCTGTGTTGACAATTTGAAAGCATTATTTTATACCTTAGTAATATATCCGTATTTTCATATTATTGTTATCCGAAAAATCGGCAATTATGCTTTAACAATAAATGAAAATAGTAATAATTGTTTTTGAAACATTGAATTATTCTAAGTTTATCTTACAGCTATGTTTAAAAAATACGTTTAACATTAATTCGTCGATATACTTTAACCCTTTATCATGTGTGATCGTCATATTGTTGCATCAACGTGTTGTAATTCCTCGAAATTTGAAGTTCTCCGGCGGTAGCGTCATTGTTGGTGGATTTTGTTTCTGTTGAACATAATAACAAAAATACGTATACTTTGCCTACTTTGAAAAAGATTACCGACTGTTTGTGATTATATCATTGATATCTTGATCTCATTGGTAGTAAACATTGCCGGGAATAACATCGGATATTTAATACATGTATGGGTTATTTACAGCTTTTGACTGTCGTCAATTATCTTGCCTTAAATGATGATTTGTATTGGATATTAGTATTTTTAATTATTATTATCCCTCCCAGAGTATGCGCATTTTATAAGAAGGATAATGATTGATTTTTGTTGTAAATTACCTCACACAAGTTACAAGTTTTTCGCTTAGTATTTATAACCTGATATCTCAATTTCTCTTTTTGTTTCTCTAATGCCTACGTGTTTTTACAATGATCTTCCCAGTATGGTACCTATCAATAACATTTGCATTTAAAATTATAACTTTTTCTAGTTATATATACCTCCATTTTTCTCTATATCAACCTTCTTTGGACGCCTCTATGTTTGCATTATGATTTTCTCTATCATCTCAGATACTTATCATCAACATTCGCGTTCCAAATTCTATTTCCATCTTCCTAACATATTTGTCCTATTTTTTACTATTTCTATTCCCTAATTTCCTATACTTAGTTGCTTAGTTTCTGATTTCTTCTTAGTGTCTGGTTTCTTTGTATTTGCTTAGTTTTTGATTGCTTCTTAATAACTTAGTTACTTTTTTTTTCTTGGTTTCCTCCATCCCTGGTCCAGTTCGTCGTATTCCCCTAGTGTATTGTTTCTTTATAGTAGCTGGTTTCTTCTTATATTTAAGCTGCTTTCTTCTAGTTACTGTTTCGGTATGTACCTTAGATAATAGTTTTATATGCCTTCAACTATGCTTTATTTCCACGCCTTTGTGTTTTACATATATGATTTTCCCAGTAGGGTACTTATTGTTAACACTTGCGTTTACAACGGTAACTCTATTTCCTATTTACTCATTTCTCCATTTTACTCCTCAATTTTTCACTTATTCCAACGCCCAAGTGCTTTTGCTATGATTTTCCCAATGGGGTACTTATCTCTAACACTTTGCGTTTAAAATTCTAACTCTATACTCTAGCTACATTTCTCTCTATCAGCATATACTGCTTATTTTTTCCTGGTTCCTCGCATACGGGTGATTTTTTCTAATATTTAAGATATGATACTTGTGTTTTAAAATTATAATTGTCAGAAACTTTTTCCCTAAACACAATGCTAGTAATTTTTTCTCTACGTCGTTGTCCTCCTCGCTAATGGCACTTCTCTTATATTTTTGTTGTATATTATCTGTCTTATATTTTGCCATTCCCTATTTTGTCTCTTGCGTGATTAACTGAAAATTTACTTCTTCATTATGATTCTCTTTGTTTTCTTGCTTTTTGATATTGACTGGTGATACCTTGGTCCCTGGATCCATCGTATGACCGTCCTTGAGTTTAATTTATTTTATTGATTTTTCTTATGCCATGTAAAAGAGATTTTTTTATAACTCCGAGAGCAGGCAAGTCACTCCTCGAAGGAACGAAATTCCGCCCCCAGAAAAGATTCTGGAAGATGTGTGATGAACAACTCGAAGTCACCAATCTCTGCAATACCCCGTAATGTTGATTAATTGTATCTTAAATCTGAAGAGAAGCTGATACAGAAATTAACAGTGTGCATCTTGATGGCTATAAAATTGTGTTTGGAGATTTATTTAATTCTGACGAAAGAAAAAAAATGGACTTACCCTGTATGTCAGGAAGAAGATGCACTTGCTATGTGTCCGGGGGGTCAGAATAGCGTTACTTGTAGAAAGGTCGAAAAGGCACTTCCACCATGTGACTTCACTGCATATAAATAACTGAAACGCCTCTGGGGTTAGGGGTCACAACGGCGGCTCCCAATAAACGACACTAGAGATCAAAATGGCAGTCTCCAAGGGTTATCTCGTTGACGAGTCCATGGTCCTATGTGCGGGGATCAGAACCGCAAAATCCACCACGTGTCAAAGAGGATTTTGCCTTGAAGCAATTTGGTGCTTCCGCCCGGGAGTATTTTTAGTTTGGTGTTAGATTTTTAAGAGAGTTAATTCGTTTAGTTTATATCGGTATGCTTAATTTAGTTTCACTTTAATTTAGGTTCACTTGTTACTTTTCACTGACGTAGCTTTAGGGAGGTTTGAACCTGTTACCAGAAAGCGTTTGCCCTTGAGGTACTACTAACCAGATGACCAAGTTGTCGTTTACTCGATTTGCACGTTCTTTTATACTAAAATTTGTTGAAAGTTTACTGATTTTTAAAACATAATAGATAATAAGTATAATGTTTATCATTCAAGATCAAGTATCAAGTTCAAACTTAAGACTGAGTGTTCTTTTTTCGTGAATACGATTTCTAGTTTACAATATGTTTATTTAACTTTTTCCATTATTGGTGTACTTTGTCAACAAGATATTGTATCTTTAAATACGAACTGATCTTTGATTTTGATAACAATATAGTTTACATCTTTTTAGCATATTAGTGGACAACCTGGACGCTACGATAGATATTATAGTAACAAACAGTCGTAACTACAGAGTTCTGAAGGATATATGTCCATCCGCCACCTGTGTTGCACCCGATTGGATATGGGAATGTCATAATTGTCAAAAATTGGTACCAATGACAGACCACATTTATGAGTAAATGTTATTTAATTCTATTATATTCTCGGAATTTTTACAACTTTGTTTTGGCTAGCTTACAAGACTAGCATGTGTATAAATTGTTATAGACTATATTTATTTTCATTACTAATATTTTAAATAAAAGGCAAGGCCACTTAATATGTATTGTTCCCTTAAGCTAACATCACATTCCACTTGCAAGTTTGCGATTTTATTTTCCCTGCTTGAATTGGTGTATAATGGAAATTCCACGAAGTTGTCACGATGTGCTCTTTCCTAAAAGCAAAAAGGATCACTCAGTGTACCAAAATAAGAATAAATAGCCATAATAATCGAAAAACTACCATTATGCCTAAGGAATTTCAGCAGCGTCTATTTAAACTTATTGAGTCACCAGACAAGGGATGTCGGTTTTAGCTGCATCCTTAAGTAAGACCGTTGCCAATGTCTTGGATTACAAAATAGTAAAACAGACATTGTAGTATTGAATATAAGTTTAATAGTTTCACATCTATTAACACTTCTTAAGTTAACTCGTGAATTGAGATATTAACGCGTGGCTAAAGAAACATTACCTTTTCAGTCCAGTTCAAGTAGCAATTGGGAACCAAGTTAATACTTTCAGAGCCACTTTTGCATTGTTTTAAAACTTTGTTTTCAAGTAATCCTCCTTCGATAAGTAGGTCAGATAAAGTTATCGTATCATTGCTGGAATGATTCCAGCTGGTTCGTAGAATGAGATCATCCAGACTTACATTTGCCGATCTAAAAATTCGAAATGCAATTTTTTTTTTACGTTCGGACAAAATGACATAACCTATACCTGGCAAACTCCTGTTTCGAACATGCTAAAAACGTTTCCGGGCTGAAGAACAGCCATAATTTAACTGGTTGTTTTATCAAGTCATGGACATTTCCCGATTTCCATGTTGACAGATAAGTGGTCTTGTGTAGAACCTCTTGTAAGTATTGGTTAGGATCTTTTGGTCCGTCCCAATAATCCAGCCAATGTTTGGGAGTCTAAAACGTTGAATTCATATTTTAAAAACTCAAGTATGCTCCCTACATACAGTGCATACCTGTGATTTCAAAATATATTTGGCCATTGATATATCATTGTCGTCCGGTTCTATCGCTCCTTTAGATATTTTATTCAAATTAGTAAAACATCGGTGTATAGTCTGAATCAAAGATACTCCCTTCACGTATTCCTCAAGGATAAACCCTTCGATAGCAGATTCACCGTTATATCCTACAGAAAGCGTCAATCTTATAAAATCTTGTCCTTGATTCAGTTTTTTCCACAGATTAAAATATGGATGCAAATCTTTAAAGTTGATCTCTTTCGTAAGACTGTCGGTATTTTGTTTCTGATAAAATCCTGGAAGCAAAATGTAGAGCTCAATAAGATCATTTTTGTTTTCTATAATGAGAGCTGGTTACCTTTCAACCGTTGGATTAATTTTAAAGACATCTGTTTCTCTCTTGCTTTATCGATATTTTCTGGGAGACCAAACATCGAAGGTGTATCTTTATGCGGAAATTGTTTGATGGCTTGCATGTATTCCTAAAAATTCAGGAGATATGAGTTTGCTTAATATTAATTCCTAGAAATGGCGTTAGAAAGTAATACAATTTGTATAATTGCGTGCAGAAGTTTTTGTTAAGAATGCATCCAATTCAATTGGATCATTAATTTAGTACGATCTAAATTTAATAATTTTATCTTCGGTTACCGATTTTTCTTCAAATTATGAAGAAATATCGAAATATATGAAATAAGTATGACCGTGATAAATAAAGAAACGGAAGAAAAGCATGGACAATTTCAACTGACAAAACTTAGTAAGTAGTATAGGCAAATTATACCGAAATTCGGTTCGAGATGGAAATACTTATATTTCTTGGGTCCCCCTGTATATCGTGGGTAACGCCCTTAAATTGTGAAAAATCCGCCGCTATCTTGGATTTTAAAAAAATGCCATATTCTAGGAACGGGATGTAAAAAGATGTAGTTTACACCAAAATGCATGTTTTGCATATTAAAATCAGTTAAAATAATTCTTTGTTTGAAAAATGTCCAATTTACGGTCAAAATGTATTTATGGAATGAAATGAAAATGTTTATTAGTATAAAATACATAAATCATGTTTATACAGGTCAGCAGAGAGTAAAGTCGAATACGACATAAAATAATTAGACTATTATTACGCTCTTTTTGTCCTTCTAATGGGCGCAAACCTTCACTCCAGCTTAGAAGGAACTGGGAGTGAATAATCTCAAATCGAAAGAAAAAAAAATAATTTTGAGAATTTAAAATTAGATATTGAATGAAATAAAGTATGTCAATGCGTAGGCTAAACAGAGCTGTCGCCGAGTGTATAAATTAGGCCGGAGAGTAGGGTACGGGTTGATTTATTTAAGGCGCCACGGGCTTTTAGACAGCGCAAGCGAGAATTACCCCAAAGTTGAAATATGGAACTTGTTTTAGCTAAAGCTTCGCGACAAAATAAATGAATACCAAAAATTCGTTATTTATTTCTATCAGGAAAATCGATCAATAAAACAATAAAAATAAGTTAGAAAATTAGATTAGATATATATTCCGGCAATTTATCAGTAATAATAATGGGAAATAATTAGATACCCAAAAATTAATCAAAATTCAAAGTCGGTATAAAGCAAGTACCCGAATTAACCCAAAAAAAAACTAAAGTCGATGAGAACAAATACTCAAAAATTAATCAAAAATGATAAAGAAAGAGATAAACAAATATTCAATAATTAATCCAAAAATAATCAAGAACGTTTCAATTATTGAGCGCTAATGATAAAAAAAGACATTTACGGAAGCGGCCTATCCCGTTGGATATTCGCTTAAGTTCTAATTAAATAAAACAGGTGAATAGACAAACAAGCATTGGTTTTATTACCTAATAATGAAATATCACAGCTGGTCAGGAAAAGTAAGATTAAAGAACAAGAAAATTTCAGCAGATCAATTTTATGGTAACACTGTATTTTTAATCGGAAAAAAGGTAGGCTTTACTCGGTGAAATAATTCACACGCTTAATCTAAACAAATTTCGAAATAATCAATTGTAATTAAAGACGATCGCTCAAAGCATTAATAAGAAGAACGTCAGTAAAATATGTTGGAAGCCAGCGATACTGCGAATAACTTCTCGTTATAGGTAAGTTTAATTAACTCGAGTAATCACCTAATTAAAGACTAATTCACGGAGCTCGAATCATGATCCGTCACATATGCCGTATAACTAACTAACTATGGTTATTCAGTTCAATTAAGCTTCGTTGATAACTGCCGCAAAAACAATATATAAATAAACTAGTTAGACCTGGCGTTATTATAGCCACCAATTAATTACAGACCGTAACATATGGCAATTTACTCCACGGTCAAGTTAACGGTAGGACACAGATAATAAACAATCTGTTCGAGTAAAAAAAATATCAAAGGTCGCAATAAAAAAAAACAATTTAAAATAACGTAGTCTACTAGTAGTTATCTAATCTGCGGTTATCCAATGTAAGCCAGAAATCGTGAAAACTGATGATAATAATAATAATAAAACTAGTTCTACCTACAACGTTATTGCGTCGGTCAATTAAAAGTTCAAAAAAAATTCGATCCAAAATCTGATTTATTCTAGATCAACGGATCTACCTGAATTTTAGAATTTAATTAAATAAAATCAAGTATTTTAGGCTTGACAAGATTGCCCAAAAATTCAAAGTTCATTCAAAAGAAAATTTGAATGACTAAATGTTGCCTTTATTAAGGAGAAAGAGATTAAAAATTATAGCTAGAGATCGTAAGTTATTTACTTATTCTTAGTTCGAAAACAAAGCCAAAAAAATAATAGTTAGAGATCGTAGTTAATTACACAGAAGATGATTGAAAAAAAAAATAAAATGGAAATTGCCCACTTGGCCGATGAGTAACTCCTCAGGCAGCTTCCAGAAAGAACTGCTCGTGGTAGGAAGTAGACTTCCTTGACAGGCGAAGGACTGCAAGGCTTTATACAGGTGATTCGCTAACGATGCTCGTAGGTAACAATGAACAACTCGATGGTAGCAATAGACCTCACAGTAGAAGTAAACCCAACGGTAGTACTTGACCTAACGGTAGTCCCCTGTGAAAGAACACATATTCAAGGTTCCACACGTAACTCTTAATGGACGAGCATTATAACTCGGTGATAAAAATCAACCATCAAGGAAAAAGGGGGGTAGCCAGTTGCTTAACGCTAGACGGCTTTCAGTTGGGCAAGTGGGCTTCTGTAAGAGATTATTAAAAAGGGAAATAAAAATTCGCACACGTGCGTCACAAAATGATGGAGAGAAAAAAATGCACAAAAAACTCAACTCACCTTGAAAAAGCAGCACTCAATTCCCACAAAGGGCAGTTTCAGGCACAACTAAAGACCGTAATTGTTAAAATGACCCGGTCAGAAAAATCCCATTAACAGGTAAAAATCACAATTTTTCCCAACCGGTGTCTAAAATGACTGCTTGACTCGGTTCGTCATAAAAGAGTGACCGAAGCGACCGAAAACCGAAGAGCAGCACCGCACGAAAATTCCCACCTCGGAAGAAACTCACTCGACCAATGAATATCCAGCACGGTCAATCACATGTTCCTCTCAATAATTCATTCAAGGGAATTAAACGATACAAACCTGGGATTTCGATGCACAGGCATCCTCAAAAAAAAACTATCCAGAGTAGCCAAAAGGGCATTGTCATTAAGCCACTTCAATGAATAGAATTCCCAATTATTCAGAGACAATTCAAATGAATGCGCTCATCCCATCAACCAATCCCAAAACAAAATGCTACGGAGCCGGAAACAAGGCCTTCTACCATCGACTTACTCTTCACGCGCTAAATTCAATTTGTTGAAAATCTAATCGTTTCGCAGCGCGGATTTATTTAAATTTCTAGATCGAGAGGGCGACGAAGCCAGGTCAGCCGGCCTATCTACGAGGGTCTTCCCTTTATTACCCCCAAATGCGGGTGACGAATTCTAGGGTGATATACGCATCGATATACGCCAGACAAAACGGCCTGTGACAACTATTTATATAAAATTCAATTAAAACTTATAGCTATAATATCAGAACATATGGATTATAAAAACATTATCGTAATATGCAAACATGCATTATACACAAGACAGACAGAAACCAATGCAACACCAACATCAAGACAACATCAGAGGTCAGACAAGTAATTCGTGAGGTAATCCCTGGTAGAATAAAATGCCTTCCCAGTTAAGTATTGTTTCATTGTTTGAGAAAATACTTTGTTCTCTAATGACCTTATATGCCTTGGGATAACATTAAAATATTTTTATACAGTGGTAATCGGTGCCCCTCTTGGTTCTAGCCAGCCTATGAAAGTCAGGGAGTAGATCTTCACGCTGCCTTGTTTGGTAGTTATGCAGGTCGGCATGACAAGAGAAGCGAGACCAGGCGCGGCTTCTCAATAAGGTCATTTGGTCAATGACCCAC
>MU182824.1:129844-164807 GCA_016904865.1 Pissodes strobi
GGATGGTAGTTTCGACCCCCTTACATTCCCTTAATTTATCTAGATAAATTAACTCAATCCATATAGGGTGGAGTTTCGAAGCTGACGGCAGCCAAAGATCTGGTCAGCGAATTAAAGCAAAAAGCAGCTGAGCAACAGGAAAAGTTGGCAGAAAAGCAGTCAAAAGCGAACGCAGCTTTGGATATGATCAGCAATACTATCAGGGGCGCAAACGCGCACAAAGAAGAGATGGAAGTGTTGAAAAGGAGGACAGAGAACGAGAACGTGCAACTGGTCAAGAGGTAGTAAATCTTTATAATGTAATAAGCACATAGTAAATAGATGAGGTTATAATTCCTTTCATCTTTGTGAAGAAAGCTTCTTCTAACAGGTCGTCAAAATATTTGCTTAAACCACGATTTTGTTCTTAGCGCTGTTATTGTGAAAAATAGCATTTAATTGCATTAACTCTAGATTAAGCTTTTGACAATTATGTTGAATTGCTGTTTATTCTGTTAAATATTGCTGGAAAATATTCAAGCACCATAAGTGACTCCCATTGCTGCGAGCCATGCTTCTTTGCGGCAAAAATCTGCCTATCTTTTTGAGGCACGAGCGTCATCATAACTGAACGAATTCTCATATAATCTGGCAATCAGTCGTAGCATTCTTAGTTTTTCCTTTTAATTTTGTAATTCTGATCTCCAAAGATGAGTTATTTTCACAGATATATGAGTTCCACGAATGGATTATCAAAACTATGATATTTTTGATAAATCCCTACACCAATTTAATTTCTATACAGTCTTAGATAACTATATACCTCTATGGACTGATTTTTGATTTATTTTTTAGAAAAGCCGAAATAGAAGAAGAATTATCGGAAGTTGAACCCCTGATACAGGAAGCCAGATCGGCCGTAGGAAACATCAAAACGGAATCTCTATCTGAGATAAGGTCTCTACGAGCCCCTCCGGAAATTATCAGAGATATTCTCGAGGGAGTCTTGAAACTTATGGGAACGCAAGACACTTCCTGGAATAGCATGAAGACTTTTCTGGCCAAGAGAGGAGTCAAAGAAGAAATTAGGTATAAGTAGTTATAATATACAGATTACCGCGTTTCAGAATCCGTCAGTCAGTTACCATGCCTACAATAGTATATAGTTCTTAGGGTACTGTAGTTAGTATTCGGAAATTTAATGCAAATCCAATATCATGAAAGAAAACTTTCTCTAAACAAAGTTTTTAGTAATTTTGGATATTGTCGTTAACTTTATTCCAGGAAGGTTGTGTGTTTGGTCCTTAAAATTGTTGTGTGTTTGGTACTTAAAATTTAGATTGGCGGATTTTCTATCAGTGCCAACAAGAACGGACTATCAGGTTCCGGGGAACCCAAACACAATAAGTGAACACTTTAATACTTTCTTTATTCAAACAGCTCCCAATATTTTAAACGATGTACCACAGGTTGCTTTCACATGCCATATTCCTTTTAATAATGCTTCTTAACATCAGTCACAGTCGTGGAAATTTTGGATATTATATCAAAACTTAAAATCAAAACCAGTCCAGGAATTGACGAGATCTCACCAAACCTTATTGAGTGTTGTGCAGAGGAGGTTGCACTTCCACTGTGTCACATTGTCAGCAAATCTTCAGGTGATTCAAGCCTACTTCAAAACTACCGCTTCCACCTTTTCAAACATCTTTGAGATAGCAATGTGCCTTTTGAGTTTCTTCATAAACATGGTTATGATTGTGTGGAAGCATTTTAGAATGGAAACTTGTTCATGGGAATATTCCTGGACCACTTTAAGGCGTGGTATTACTTTATAAAAGCTCGATAGGTATGGTGCTTGTGGACCAGCTTTTATTTTTCAGGGCTTAAATGAAATGAAGGTATCCATTTGCTTCTGGGCTTTTAATCACCAAAACTAAAAGAAAGGAAGAAAACCAAAAACTAGTCTAAGTCTAATACATAATACTAATACAGATTAGATCCCTCAACCTACATGTTTCCTGTCACGTAGACGCCCATTTTATCCAATTTAATACCCACCTATTAACAAAACCCTAATGTCTCCTAATAATGTTCTAACAATCGATACTAGAAAAGCATTACCTACATTTTATTTATTCTCACAACACCCTCTCCTAATGCTTCTTTAACGCTCTAAGACCACTAAATTTAATCTAATCATGAGACAAAACACAAAACTAGGTATATTATATAATTATCCCAAAAAAAAAAACTGACAACTATCCCTCTCCGGATTTAACATTTACTAGAACTTAAACCGATATTGCCAGAATTTTTGTAAAACTGAACTCTACTCAGCCCTTTTCTTAAGATGTCTGCTAATTGTGACTTGGTGTTTATATATTCAACACTCAAAATACCATTCTTTAAATGTTCACCAAGGAAATTATATTTAAAGTCTATATTATGCTTTACCCTGTTAATATTTTCGGGATTTTTGATTAAAGCTATACACTTTAAAATTGTCCACTTTAATATTTATGTCACACAAAATTTTTTAAACCATAAACCGTCTTGCATTGCATTACTCATGCTTGATAATGCTACACAATGTTGCTTCCTAGTCACCCATGTAACTACATTGCCAAATACCTTTATCAAATATCCTGACACTGACTTTCTGTCAGTTGTGTCAGTTGCCAAGTCTGAATCTATATACAGACGTAAAGTACTGTCTCGTTCATTTCTGATGTATTTTAATTCCATCTACCGTTCCCTTTAGGTATCTGAGTGCTTTTTTTAATATGTCCATACTTCATTCAAACTTCGGTTCTGAAATCTGTTGAAATAGTTCACAGCAAAACGCAAATCTGGTCGAGAACCCAACATCAAGTACATCAGGCATCCTACCAACTCTCGTACAGATGTGCTTGCCTTATCTTCTTCATTTACATTCTAAGCTTCGAATCTATCGGTTTTGCTACTGTATTTCAATTGTCAAAATTGAATCTTCTCAATATTCCTTCTATATATCTCTTCTAACTGATAGTTAATATTCCATTGTCTCTAGTATAATCAATTTCTAATCAAAGAAAATTCTTTAAGCTTCCCTTCCGTCATTTGGAACCTTTTCATTAATTCTTCCTTGCATGTCTTTAAATATTCCGAGTCTGGTCCTGTTAAACAAAAGTCGTCTACATAAAGTAGTAAATATACATAATCATTACCAACTTTCCTTGTATATAAGCAGTAATCACTCTCAACCCCATTTCAAGTAAAAAATCCATTTATCTCATCATTCCAACATTTACTTGCTTGTCTCAACCCAATTTCCTTCCTTGCATTTACCTCCATCTGGTGGATGCACATAAACATCTTCTTTCAGATTCCCATTTAAGAAAGTATTCCTTACATCAAGCTGTTCAAAATAGTAACTCTTCTGATTTCCCATTGATAATAAAGTTCTAATGGTTGTCATATTTGCTACTGGAGAAGAAATCTCATCACAATTGAACGATCTCTTTTGAGCAAATCCTCTCACCACTAGTCGTGCTTTATATCTTATCTTCTATTTTCTCCTCCAATGGCTTAGAAGCAAAAACCCATTTTGTATTCAAAACTTCTGCATTAGTCGGCAATCTAACTTCCTTCTATGTTTAATTTTTCCTGATTGACTCTAGTTCTCTCTGCATTGCCTTTTTCCATAATATTTCATCCTTTTTATTCTTGATTTGTTTGACATTTTCAGGTACTCTTTCCACAAATGACAATGCATCAACTGCCATGTACAACTCAAAATCATTGTATCTTCTTGGCATACTGCTACTTTTTTTCTTCAAATGATTCAACTTTTTCTGTATCTTTTTCATTGCATCTTCTTCACTTTGTTCTTTAATTCTTCATTTGTATTTTCACTATCTGTTTCTTCATTTGTTTGAACTCCTGTTGACTTAAAATAAAACTGCTTTTCATTCAAAACTACATCTTTGGCCACTATTACTTTTTGCTTTTACACATTCCAAAGTCTATACCCTGTATTGCTGTATCCAATCATTACACATGCTTCTGATTTCTCATCCCATTTTGCCCCTAAATTGATTTGGTATGTGCGAGTAAGCTACGGTGCCAAAAACTCAAGTTTCTTACATCTGGCCTTTTTCCATTCCATTTCTCTGCAGGAGTTAAATCTAAATTTGCACTAGGACTCCTGTTCATTGGGTATGCTGCCACTAACAGTGCCTCAGTCCAATAGCTGTTTGGCATCCCAGCATCTGGCCTTTTCCACTAGGCTTCTATTAAATCTCTCCGCTTTTCCATTTTGTTCAGGCGTATATGTTGTTGTGTAGTCTAAAACCATTCCATTCTGCTTACAGAAATTTTTGAAATCAGTCGAAACATATTTACCACCATTGTCCGTCCTAAGTATAGAAATTTTTGTCCCAAACTTAGATTGTACCATCATACAATAGTTTTTAAAACATTGAAAAATCTCGCACTTTTTTTTTAATAATATATGCACTCACAAAGTTTGTAAAGTCATCAATAAAAGTTAGAAAATATTTGCCACCATCATGAGCTCTGGAGTCTTTGGTCTCGCTACATCCGAATGCTTTATCTCTAAAATTCTACTCGCTTTACTTCTTACACCAAACATCAATCGAGTCATTTTACCTTGTCTACAGGTTTCAAAGAATTCAATTTTACAAATCTTGCTTATAGAATCAATACCGTTAACCGTCTTATTCTTAATCAACTTTTCAAAATTAGCATTACATATATGGCCATACCTCTTATGCCATAAATTAACCATCTTACTTACGTGACCTACCTTTATGTTACCTACACCTACAGCATCCATATGATTATTATCTTTAGCTACAGCAATTTTGATAGACTCATTTAACATAAGATAATTTTCATTATTTACCAAATGGTCTGTACAACCAGAATCTACATAAGATAATAAATTTGCATTACTTACAATTTTGCAGTCCTGTACCTTTGTTATAAAACATATACCTCCATTATCATCACCTTCTACAGGTCCTTTTCTCTCCATACCTTGCTCATTTTGTTCCATGTTCTGTTGATTCTCTCTAATTCTCGCAAAATTTGCTCCCCTAAAGCTTCTTATTTCTCTGTTCTGTGTAAAACCAATTCCCTGGCCTCTTCTATACTATCTCTTGATGTTCTTTGGCCTCTATCACGGCATCCTAAATTCCTGCTTTGCTCTAAAAACCTCTTGCATTCTCTTTTGTAATGCTCCTTTCCTTTACCCCACAAAAATGACATACTCCAACCCTGGTTAAAAATGTTGGTGGTTTGCTTATATCTAATCTCATCATACCTGCACTAATGCCCTGATTCTGAGCTTTCCTTCTCTCAATTTCAGCCCTCAATTTAGCTTTTACCAAATCCATGGTCAAATCCGCCGGTGGTACGTTCTCCAAAATTGTTAGAACAGTCTCAAAAGATTTTGGCATCGCTAACAATAATATACATACAATATCCTCCTCCTTACAATCAGCATCAGTAGCCTTTAATTGTCTAATGACACCCTCAAAGTCTCCTAAAAACCACTCCAGATTTTCATTTTCATACCCATTAATTTTTTCCGAAGAACCAACTGCCCCTTCTTTTCATATCGATTTCATATCTCTAACTAAATCAACTTGATCATCTCCCAGGCAAGTAAATACTTACATTTGTTATCCTTTTGTTTAGCCTCTTTTTTATTCTTGTCATCTGTATAGCCACTTTCATTAAATTTATCATCAATAAATTCTTTTACATCCTTCTCTTCTAATAATATTGTCATTCTATACTTCCATGTATGATAATTCCTTGAATTTAAGGCCTCAATGTTATAACTATTTACCATATTGCCTGCCATGACTGAAACTTCACAATTTTCCACATTTTTAATCCTTCCTCATACGTTCTAGTCCTTTTCTGTCCATTCCAATCCTTCCTGGACCCATAACCTTTTATTTTTCAGGGCTTAAATGAAATGAAGGTACCTACCCATTTACTTCTGGGCCTTTAATCATCAAAAGTAACAGAAAGGAACAAAACCAAAAACTAGTCTGTCTAATACATAATGTTAATACAGATTAGATCCCTCAACCTACATGTTTCCTGTCACATAGACACCCATTTTATCCAATTTAATACCTACCGACCATTCTATCATCAAGACGCTAATGTCCCCTAATAATATTATAACAATCGATACTAGAAAAGCATTACCTACATTTATTTATTCTCACAACACCAGCATCAGGTTCGAAGTGATAGGAGCAAATACGTAATTCTATTATACATAAAAGGATCAGAGGCAAAGGATCGTTGTGGGAAGAAGGATCATCTTCAGATGGGGCACCACAGAGAGGTGTCACTGAACCTCTTTTGTGTATATTTAATGTAAACAATCTAGTCTCTGAAATAATACAAGGTGCCTCCCACTTGGTAAACTTCGCTAACACCAACATTCTCGTCACTGGATCAAATCTCTCCATCTTTTTAAATCTCTTCAATGATCGCCTTCGGATAGCTCAGGATTTGTTTTGTAACGAACAGACTGGTTCTGGGGATCCACGTAGAGCAAAACCTGAATTTGAGTATTTGCCAGCTTGTTTCTCGCTTAAAGTTTTGGTAAGATATCTGAATCTGTGGTCTTAGATCCGTGTATTTTGCAAGCATCCATTCTCTGCTTAGCTTTGGTGCCATTTTCTGAAGGAGTAACTCCGGGGCTCAACGGGCATTTTTTCTTCAAAAGAGAGACATTCGTTGAGAGAGTCATGCAGGGATCATTTTATGGAATTCAATGTTTTGACTCTCTCATGATTGTACATATTATGAGTGCTTGGTCTTCTTTTTCAAGAACACAAAAAAGTTCTCAGATCACGAAATAACACAAGAGGCCGAAACGTTGATCATACCATCCCTATCCATAGGCTCTCCATGCATGCATGTCTATAGTTTTTTACAAATTGCCCGACCATTTGAAGGCCGAGGTAAATATTAATATTTTTAAAAGATTTACTTGCGAAGTTGGAGTCATATTCAATTAATGAATTTTGAGAAAGACGATTTAAATAATAGATATTCAAATTCTTTAGTGAATTATGAATGAATGAATAAATAATAAACGCTAGTAACTTTCTTTGATTAAATTATTAGCAATAATATATATACGCTTGCCATTGTTTAAATGTTGTCTCTTTTATTCTTCTGAAATGACGCAATTTTGAAAGATTCAAAAATAAATACGAGTACTATTGAAACCCTTTTTTTTTCAGATCATTTGATGCCAGTCGAATTCAAACAGAAAACCGTCAGGCAGTTGAGAAACTGATAGCTATGAAAAGGGATTCTTTTGACCAAAAATTTGCGAAAAGAGCATCGGTTGCGGCTGCCCCTCTGGCTGCCTGGGTAGATGCTAACGTAAAATATTCCAGAGTCCTGGATAAAATACGACCGCTGGAAAGAGAACAACATAAATTAAAGGAGTATGTGTTTAAATCGATTAATTTCATATTTTTAATTATTTTAATCAATTTAGTATATAAAATCATTGATTATCAATAATGTTGGCTTAAGAGGAAAGGAGATCAATCAAGTTGTTTCAACCAGTAATTTTTATGGTCAAAATAGGTCTAATTTCAATTGATTTTAAATACACAGGGTGAACAAAGGTTCATTCGCGGCATTACAAACATACTTGCAAAAAATGCATATCAACCTTTCTTCTCGAGAATGGTACATTCTATAACCAATGGTTCCAAACATGCTATATTTGAATTTGAATATTCCTTATCGAGTATGTGAAATTAATTATTATTTATTGATATTGCATTATGTTGACCTAAATATTTCATTATCTTAGAAACTTGAACAATGCCGAGAGCCAGTTAGTGGAATTGAACGCCAATTTATCAGACGTGGATGCAACTGTCGCTAAATTGAAGGAACAATTGTCACAATACACCAAAGAGGCGGCCGAAATCGAAATCGGATTAAATGAAGTCAATCAAACACTGGGATCGGCAGAAAATCTTGTTTATAAATTAGAGGATGAATATCAAAGGTGGCAAGAACAGGTAAATTTATATCCATAGGATGACAGAGCTTGATATTTATTTTTGCTTTTGTCAATGTTTTATCATCCGCATAAAGAACAGAACTTCCTAGAGTAACATACCTGAAAATATCAGCAATAAATACAATAAAGAGAAGGTGCTCAAATACACTTCCCTGGGGAACCCCTCTGTGGATGATCCTGAGGTCTGTACGCAGAACCATCTTTTGGTGTCTATTACCAGATAAGATACAATCCATCTGCCTGAACTACCTCTTACCCCATAATTAAACAACTTATTAATTAAAATTTTATGATCAACCAAATCAAATGCTCGAGTATAGTCAAAGAAAAGCCCCACAGTAGGCTTTTTTGGATCAATATGCTGAATGATAGCATTAATAGCAGAAATCACTGCATCCTAAGTGGAGCATCCACTTTTAAATCCAAATTGGTTAGAGGATAAGTTTTTTTTTGTTTAGAAATGTGTACAGTCTAGAATAGAATGCCTTTTCATACATTTTTGAAAAGGCTGTCAAGAGAGAAATTTCATCTCGATAGTTGTAGACCCTTTCAGAATTACCTTTTTTACGGATAGGACGTACGAGTGAGATTTTAAGTTTATTTGGAAAAACTCCTTGTATAAAGGACTCATTGATTAAGTGAGCTAGCACTCCTGAAATATGCCCAGTACATTGAGCCAGTAGAGAGCAGGGAATGCCATCTACACCACTTGAACCTTTATGTGATATTGATTTGATCAAGTCAATAATTTCCAATGATGAAACGGGATATAGAAACAAAGAACCAGCCAAAGTTGCAGGCTGAAGATAACAATCAGTGCTAGTCGAGGTGCTAGTGTTACCACAACTAACAGAGTCAATAAAATAATTATTAAACTCTGTTGCAGCAGAGCCGTAATTAGGTATCATTTGATCATTAGTATCAGCAGGATACTTCTCATACCCAGAGTTATGAGTTACATCCCTAATAATGTTCCAAGACATTTTATATTTATTATTATACCCATTATACAAATCAGAGTGGTACCTCTTTTTAGAATCACTTATTGAATTTTTATGATTCTTGACCATCTCTTTATATGTCAGCAATGCAGTGGGATCATTGGAGTTCCGACAGTAGGCATGCCAGGGTCTCAAACTCTCTCCCTGCTTCACAATACTGTCAGTCAGCCAAAATTTGCCTTTCGACAGACATATACACCCCCGAAATAGTTGCTAAATAAATTAAGTTGCTATTGAGATTACTGGTAGAAGGAAGAAGCAACGAAAACACAAATTTAGGTATTATGGACAGATAGCGTAAGTGCTAAATGACAATTTCTCAACTGTCACATCTGATTCAATAAACCTTCGTTCTGTCTTGGAGGTTGTGGACAATGTGAGGAGCCTGATCAAGAAGCGTTCTACATTGATCGGTTATCATTAAAATTATGCCCCTAAAATTCTAAGATACCTCACTCTAGTCATTAATTAATTTCCATAACATCATAAGGTCATAGTGTAGTGATTGACCTGAAAAATGCCTTTGATTATGACAGTGGTCGTCTAGTTCTTCTAAAACTGGAACGATATGGCTTTAGGGGTAAAATAAACGACTGGGTCAGAACTTTGCTGGACTCACTGAAATAACAGAGGCCAAGAGAGAAAAAGGAAGATCTCAAATAATGGAACTGAATAGTTATGACCCAAGGCCCCTCTGTCAATGTCCCCCCTTTTCCCATAAACGGGCTTTTCACACTGTTTGCAAACGATACAACGATAACATGGTCGAATGAAGATGAATATCTACTACAGCGAAACATCAGCCAAAACAAAATTCAACATTGGTTTAAAAGAAATGTTTAATTTTAATGCAAAACATGGAAAAAGGTTAAAGAGTAAATAAGAGAGTCCTTATAATCAAATTGGCAAAGAAATTATCTTCAGGTTGCGTTATGGAATATTATTATGGGGCTACTCAATACGTACTAATATGGAGATAATCCACCTTCTACAAACGCGAGCCATATGAATTTTACGGGGCATAAAAGAAGAAGGAGGAAGGGGCTCGTCTATGCCCTCGCCCTGAAGGGGCCAATTTACTTTAATTCTACTAAATCTCCTTTCTCTTCTTTAATCATTCTTTATTTAAAAATGTTCTAGCGAACCACAACAGGTTCCGTTTCGGCAAGGGCCCACCTGCTCAAAGTGAGCAGGCAGATTAAAGGGTAATTCTCTTCTAGGACGGGCCGCAGCCCGGGATGTACCAAAAATCCTCAAATTTATTCTAAAAGAAACTATGTCCCTGCTGGGTTAATCTTCTTGCACACGGGTCCTCAAGTGTTCCGTCTTGTACGGACTACGTATACCAAACATGGTGGCATAAATAAAATTGAAATCCTCAGTAACGGTTAGACGGGAGCACGCAGCAGTCTATCCTGCACGAATCCACCTAATGCATCTAATTGGTCCTCTGGAGTTAGTCTTCTAACCAGTTCTTCCGGTCCTCTCGGTAGGTTTTCCCCAAAATCGACCCTAAGTGGTCTCTCTGGACTGGATAGTCGACACAGTGGTAAGTCTATGTTCTGGATTGTCTTCCTCGCCCTGACACGCGGGACACCCGGCAGCATCCAGTTTGCCGATCTTGCGGTAATAACCTGCAAATTGACCATCGCCTGTTAGTATTTGAACAATCTTACGATTAAATTTAAATCCCGTTACACCCCTTCCCTGAATACTTGGTAAAATCCGATAGATCCGTCTGCCAGTGATAGCCTCATACCATTGTCTTTGCACTGTTCTTAATGTTTTTTCCCTAACTTGTTTCTTGAACAGCTTCTTACCTAACCTAAGCTCAGCCTGTATCACAGCTCCATCTCTGTGAATAATTAAGCCCCTTTCATATATAATGTAATATGTAATCTATTCGCTCAAAAATCATCTGCTCTAGAAGTGGAATTTTTCACCAATACGGCCGCAGCCTGTGCGGACATTATCCTATCTCCAATGATGGTCCTGGCGACCAATCCTCTAATAGAGTTCAACTCATTTCTGATTCTAGCATGCTGTAGACTACGCTCAAAGATCTCAGCATTGTAATAGAAAAGCGACATATTTGCTCCATCAAAAATAGTCCTCAAAGCCTCAGGAGGCGGCTGAAAAACCCTGGCCAGTGCTCTCCTGAGCCAATGAAAAATAGTCCTGCATTTCCCGCATATATACTTGATATGGGCTTGAAGGGCGAGCTTCTCATCGAGAATAATTCCCAAGTATTTGAACTGTTATGCCCTCGATATTCTGGCTATTCCAATCCTAATGGTTGCTTACTACGAAACACCATGTACTTCGATTTCCCATGCGATATTTCTAACTTATTGGTAGTTGCCCATTCCTCACCCTTTCCAATGCCTGTGCTCATGTTATTCTGCACCTCTCGCTCTAGCGCCTTGACATTGCCCAAGCCAATAATTGTGACGTGATTGTTCGACTGACTGTTTGACGTATGATTATTATTATTGATAGTCGTAAATATCGAGATCGAAATTTTGGCGATGGGTTGAGGTTCCATGTTTATGGTGGAAGGCTGGACACTGGAAGAATGTGTATTTGTATTATTGGGAGCAACTTTGGTAGTTTTGTCGTCCATAGAAGCAATGGTTTCCGTTTTCTATTGGGTTTTTTAGCGTCTGCAGCTGTCTCCATTGGCTTAACGGCTGGCCTGACTTTCCTGTTTGCAGCTGTATTTCAGTCTTCTCTCTCATTTTTCCTTGTATTAACATCATTAGTGGTATCATGAATGCCGCCCCTAATTTCATTGGAATACCCTCTGACTGCTACTCTTGCTCCGGCAGAGGGCGATTGCCTAGTCTGCAACCCACTATCCTTTATTAACGTCTGAGTGTTAAGCATCTTGTTCATCGCTTGGCTAACGCTCATAGCGCCCAACACTCTTCCATTGATGATTGGCGTTACAGCTTTAACCCTTCCCAACGTGGGAGTCTCAATCTCAACGGCTTCGTCACTGTATTAGTAGTGTTGGAATCGACGTCAATCGGAATCGAAATCGTTTAGATCAGCTCTGCTACCTTTCACCGAAGATCTTTTTCCGCTATCTTCAGTGTTGGAATCATCCGAAGAAATTTTTTCATCTTTAGGAATCGGTTTCGGAGTCTCGGGGCCAATGATGATCTTATTATTGTTGGTTTTAGGTTGAGTTTGATTCGTCTTTGGCGCTTGTATGGAGCTGGCGTCTTTGATGGGTTTGCTATTGTTCTTTTTAGCAGTGACATTATTCGAAATTCTGCTGACAACACTAGGAGAGCTAGAAATAGTCGTTGAGGTCACTTTATCACCGAAAGTCTTGGCGGGCACTATTTTGGATCGGCTAGTTTACGGCGTCAGTACTTACACTGCTATCACTAGTATAATTTAGTTTTTTGTTTCCCATTAACGTTATCGAAAGCAAATTTGGCCTGGAAGATGTTCGGTTTAAAGAGTTCTTACGCGTTAGCACTTTCTTTCTAAGAGATTCACTATATCTTCGGACATATCACTCCATAACGCAGGTTTAGGGGGTAGTTTGGGTTTATTGAAGCAATTGATCTTCGATTGAACATGTTGGTATTTCTTTATAGGAATTTTTGTAGGCGAGCTTAAGGGACTAGGGTCCCTACTCTCGGCTACATTAGGTTTCGAATGAGGTCTGCTAGGAACTTTGCTGCGTTCTCTCGTAGGCGAAGGAGAAGTAGGTACTTTTGCTTTTCTTAGGTAACCTAGAAGGGGAAGACAAGGCTCTCTAGGGCTTGGCGGTGGTCTTCTTCGCACTCGTTTTTCTTCTAAGGTCGTAAGGCTTTGGCTCGCTTGCCTGCTTAATCCACGAAAGCCGACGTGATTCACTTTCTCCCCGATTATCGCCCTCGTAGACGATTTCCTAGGCTTCCCTGTAGGAGCCAGTTTGGGAATTTTTGAGGTCACCTTCCCCGACGGAACATTTTTGGTGGGACTAGGGCTCTCGGATCTTCGTGTAGTAAGCTCGCCTCGATGCGATCAAAACTTTCCAGTAGTTCATCCACAATAAAATTCCATAAATTAGGGCCCAATTTAGATCCCCGTGGGCATCCTCTTTCCAGATCTATCCTGAGCATCCCTGGGCCAGCTTTGTAAATAATTTGCCTTTCGCTAAAGTAACTCACTGACAAATCAAACAGATATCCTGCGGGTTCTCTCTCCTTCGGGGCCACCAAACGTTATTAAATGCACTCCAGTAGCTTCTCAACAGCATTCTCCGTTCCCTTCCTACTGACGAAACCTTATTGTGCTCTATGGTGGAACTGCTTATCTTCCTTAAACTCGAAATACTGCCTTCTCATGAAATGTTCTAAGGTTTTGCCCAACATCAGCAAGAGGGTAATAGGTCTCATCTTGCCAACTCATGAGCAGTCCCCGGCTGCGATTTTACTAAACATGCTTAACGCCAGCACAAGATACGCCCACCGTAATATGTCAGCTTTAAAAATCTCCGATATACTCGGCGCCAGCACATCGCACTAAATATACTGCGCTCCAGCACAGGGCTTGGTGACATCTTGGCTAGCAGAAAGCAGATGTGTAGAAGTTTGGCTCAAGTGAGAATGCGAGGCAATGGTTTCGACGCTCGTCCCTTGAAAGTTTTTGGTATTTATTTTCTTTTGGGTTAATTCGTTTTTTGACATGCCTTGGGTTAATTTGTTGGTTGCGTCCCGCAGCCAGCGAAGCGAGTGGAGAGCATTGCATGAAGCAAAAATGTAAAAATTCTTTGCATTTCGAAAATAGGTGAAAAATACTATAATATACCTGACGTATACGCGATTTTACAAAATTAACTTCACGCTAGCACAAGACACGTCCATCCTAATAGTTCAGGTATATTATAGTCTTTTTCACCTATTTTCGAAATGCAATTTTTTTTTACTTTTTCTCTTCATGTAATGCTCTCCACTCGCTTCGCTGGCTGCGAGACGCAACCAACAAAAACTAACCCAAGCTAACCCAATGCATGTCAAAAAACTAACTAACCCAAAAAAAATAAATACACAAAAATACGCATTCTCACTTGAGCCAAACTTCTATTCATCTGCATCCACCAAGCCCTGTGCTGGAGCGCAGTATATTTAGTGCGATGTGCTGGCGCCGAGTATATCGGAGATTTTTAAAGCTGACGTATTACGGTGGGCGTGTCTTGTGCTGGCGTTAAGTATATTTAGTAAAATCGCTCCCCGGCTTGGGGATAGTAATCAACGAGCCCAGCTTCCAAGCTTTCGGAAAATATGCCAGCATTAAACAATCATTATATCGGCAATAACAACCGCTACAGTCCTGAGAACGATGCCCAGCACCCCATCCGGTCCCGGCGCGTCGTCCTTATATTGATATGGATCAAATAGCGCTCTACCTCTTCTGATATTAATCTCCTAATCTTTCTAACTGGTTCTTCATGATCCCTGGCTGCCATTCTCAGCAAAACATGCTCGACGTCTTCCTCGGCCAGATTGCCTTCCTTGATGAACTCGTTAACAATGAGTTCAGCAGTATCGCCAAAGCCCGTTGTAAACTGGGCATTTCTTTCTCTTGACTGGACAACATCCAGCACCTTCCTGCTCTTACCAGCTGCAAGCGTGTAACAAAGACCCCCTGGACCCTCACTCAAATTATTGTTCACAAAACCATCCCATGATTTGTTCTTTGCCTTGATGATCTCGGCTCTTAGATGTGTAGCCTTTTCCAAGTACGTATCTCTTAACCTGTCTCTATCCGGTCCAGCTGGCTTCCTCTTTCTTTTCTTCCTGTCGACACCATATAGGCCTCTCTTAGGTATCGCCATTTCCGTTATGAGCTTCAACTGTTCAGTCAAACCATAGACTTTTTCGTCGACATGCTCCACAGAATCTGTTATAATCTACCCAGTGCCAAAATGGCCATGTCTAATGCCCTTTTAGTATTAACTTCTGTCCTGATCTGCCTAAGCTTTTGGCTTTGCCTGCCACATCTAGTCTTATAAGAAAAAGCTATCATCCTACGATCGCTCAATGTATTTTAAGGGGCGTAGAAGATCAACGAACACACTTCGGCTCGCTGTTCTGTGAGATGTATACTGATACTGACCGTCTTCGATTTATATATCTTTGAGAGCAGAACAGGGAACGAACACTTGGAAGAGCCGAGATATAATTCGTATGAAACCCAGCAACCTACCTAAATATTACCTATGCTTAATCTAAGTTATCCGACTGAAAATCGTCTGAAGAAACTGCGGAAATGTCTTCAAAAGTGTGCTCAGAATACCTGAGCGAAATCATCACAATAACATTTTTAATTAAATATTGTATTCATCCTTGCTGTCTGTGTTGCGGGGTTTTAATTACTGCGCTTATTAATAAATCATCTGATTTAATTCCTTGTTTTCCAGTTGAGAGATTTGTCAAACGAAATTCAAGTTTTGCCAAGTGATTCCTTATTAGCAGCAGCATTTATAACATTCCTATCCGAAGAGGAAGAAACCAATAGAAGGTATGTGGTCTTAATTAGAAAAATATACCTATATTGCTCATAGATAAATAAAACTATAATTTATGAGTGGCGTTGAAATATTTCAGGAATATTCTTATGACGTGGTGCTCGCAACTTGGCAAACAAGAGTTCGACTTCCTGTCATTTTTTTCTTCGGAAAGGGAGCAACTTCAGTGGCAATCTGAAGGTTTGCCAAATGATAAGGTGTCTTTAGAAAATGCTATTATTATAAAGAAGGTGAGTCTATTTTTGTATACATAGTGCCCGACCAATATGAGGGAGAAAAAAAAGTGTAACCTAAAAAAATTAACGAGATCTCTGGTATGGTTTAGATTAACAGTATAATTTAATTTAAAACGAAGCTCTCAAGTTACAATATTTAATTTTCTATAATATTCTGATGTTTAGCGTCTCTGTCAAGGTGAATGTTATAACAATCCCGTTTTGCATCTGCATATACGTCCATTCCTTTATTTAAGTTCTACATATTGTCAAGATGCCAGAGTTCAAAATCCGACCGCAGTAGTGGAACAAATGGTTTTGTCAGTTGCTTCAACACTTTATCGGGGGAGAAGCATTTACCCCTTTAGCTTCTTATATATGGACCGAATGTTATTATCCCGTACCAAATGATCGGATTCGATCGAAATAAATATTACGATTATCTATTCTATTTGCTTTATTTGTTTAGGGATACTTGTCTCCATTACTGATTGATCCCAATTCCACGGCAGTTCATTGGCTGAAAACGCATTACACTAAAAGCAGGCAAAATTTTGAACATATTACATCTAGTTCGCCTAAATTTAATACCGTTCTCGAGGCGACAATAAGGTGAGTGTTTCTCGTATCTTAATATATAAAATATTGAAATATGCTTCAGTAACTTCTTAGCGAAATATGTTTACTGTACTTGTTATATACATTCAATTGGGCAAAATATATACTCATTAATGTTACTTTTCAGATTTGGAAAAGTATTGTTAATCGAGGAAATGGATCAGATCCCTAACACATTGTTTTCTATACTTAGAAGTGACTTTATTTTTCAGGGTATGATATATTTTTTATTATAAATAATTAGTCAATGACAATTAGAACACAATAATTAGAAGACTTTCTGGTCTGGTACTTGGATCTAAAGCTATACAGTATGATCCATGAAAGATACTGGGATCAGAATATTTAAAAAAAAATTGAAAACCTATAAGATGATCAATAATCTATTTTTTAATTAAAGATAGTTTCATACTTAGTTCTGCTGGCGGTTGCGGTTGATCAATGAAATATAAAGACGGATGAAATAGCCCCTTCCTATCTAATCATTAATCAATGCACCAGCACCTGCGGCGCATTTTAAGATCCTTTACAGGCGTAGACGACTATGTGAAAATCGGCCTCTCCTATTGGTCGATCCATCTCGTATTACAATATGTCTTCGTGATGCAATCAATCTGTCGCAAGAGCTCTCGTGGTCGAGAGGGTTAGATGATTGGGTCTCACCTGGACGGCCCCCGGGTTCAAACCCCGTTGCTTTTTTTATGATTATGTTTTTAAACAGTGTTTTTCTTGATTTTGGGTATGTCTTGGGTGAGTTTGGATTAGCACTTGGTTAGTTTCCTTTTCTTGAGCCACCGTAGCGAGCGAAGCGAGCGGAGGGCCATGCGATCGACCAATAGGAGAGACCGATTTTCATATAGTCGTCTACGCTTGTAAAGGATCTTAAAAAGCACCTGCGGCCAATATTGAAGCGAGAGATCCGAAAGATAGATGGTGCTAGGACAGGCAAAAAGCGCGGGATTTAAACGTTCTTTAATGTGTTAATATAGGGATAGATATTACAAAACAAATTTAAAATTTTGACGTGAATGCCCTAGAAAGGGGGTTTTGAGTGTGATCGGTTCGATTTTTGTATCTAAAAAATTGTATGATTTTTCTGTGCCGAAATATTTGCAAAAATATGAATTTAAAAAAATATATATTTATCCTCCTGTATATGGTTTTGAAAATTTTATTTTTATGAGGGTAACATGCAAATGGACCCCTTTAACCGTACCGCAATAAAAACGAAAAAACAAAATTCAAAAATATTTTTCGATAATTTGAAATTTTGACGTGAAGGCTAGGAAGGGGTTTTTGGGTGCGCCGAGTTCGATTTTTGCATCTAAAAAATTCAATAATTTTTCTGTTAAAATCTTTCGAAAAAATTCGAATTTTTTTTTGTAATTATTTTTTTCCACCCTGTATATGATTTTGAAAATTTTGTTTGTACATTGCTAACATGCAAAGGGATCCCTTTAACCGTTTCCGTAATAAAAACGAAACAAAAATTTTCAAAAATATTTCGAAAAATTTAAATTTTGACGTGAATACTTTAGGAAGGGGTTTTTGGGTGCGGGGAGTTCGATTTTTGCATCTAAAAAATCGTAACATTTTTCTGTACCGAAATATTACGAAAAACCGGAAAAAAAATTAACACCATATATATGATTTTAAAAATGTTATTTTTATGTTAATAGCATGTAAATTGATCCCTTGAACCGTTTCCGGAATAAAAACGGATATATTTTTTTTTTCAAAAATTATATCCGAAAAATTCACGGTAATGCCTTAAAAAATCGGAATTTTCATTAAATCGGGTGTAATTCGAAAACGGTAATAGTTAGAAGTAAACGCTAAATGGCAAAAATGGGTCTCATGGGGTACTTTTTCGGCTATTGCCGAACTGTGCTTTGACCTCTCTAGGGATCTTCTGCTGCACGTCGGGTTAAGGACTTCCGGGATTGAATCCTATTAAGTCCTGATCTTTCTATGCAGTTGCCTCGCGGGTAGATTACTTGATCACGCATCTCGTATATACTGTGTCGTCTCTTATGTTGTGTTTCTATACAATTAGGCTCCTGGGTCTATTGTATTTGGCCCATCTGTTGGTCCTTTAGTCGTCTGGGTGATAGTTGATCACTTCTATCAGGTCTTCATCAGCATGGTTTTCTACCTTTAGTAATACGCGCCTGGCCTTTTCGACTATAGTCTTCTAAAGGCTGCCACTGTAGGTCTGCTTGCAGGTCGGCATTTCTGATGAACCAAGGTGCGCCAGCTGCTCTCCTGATTAGTACGTTCTCAGTACTGGTTACCAATTTAATGCTTGATTTCGCTGCATATCCACAGGCTGTTGAGCCAGATTTCAGTTGAGGTCTTGCTATTGACTTTATCATGGCAAGTTTGGTGTTCAATGCCTATTCTTCCCAATCAAGGGATTTAGCATGATCATTGCCCGTTTGGTGTTGTCTCTTGCAGCTTATATGTGCCTTTTCCATGTCAGGCCACAGTCCAGGTTTATTCCAAGATACTTGACTTTGTCGCTCCAAGGAATGGGTGGTGTTTATCCTTATGTGTGGTCCTGCAGCCTTCCTCCTTCTCTGGAGGAATATGGCTTGCATTTTTCGCTGGTTTGCTTTGATTTCCCACTTGATCATCCAGTTGATAATTTCATCTGTGGCCCTCTGTAGCACAGTGCTTATCCTCGTGGTGTTGTTGTGTGTGAATTGTATCATTGTATCGTCAGCATAAAATGATACCTGTGCATTTTCGATTGTTGGTATACAGTGTGTGTATATTGAGTACAGGGACGGTCCAAGGGCTGAGCCCTACGGTACTCCTACCTTAAGTGTTCTTGGCCTGGATAATCTTATCCTTGATCTTCACGTAGAATCTTCTGTTTGTCAGGTAGCTTTTGATGATCTTGATGATTCGATCAGAGTAGCCCCCTACTATCAACTTATAGTATAGCCCCTGATGTCATACTATGTCAAATGCTCTTTCTACGTCTAGAAAGATGGCATCTATCGCTTTGCCGCTGTTGAAACCTTTGGTGATATATTCCACTGCTTTGAGCAGCAGTAGCTCTGATGCGTGTCCCGTCCTGAATCCGTACTGGAAACTGGGGATTGTGTCCTGCTCATTTGACTCGTTGTTAAGTCTCTTCAGTATAACTCGCTCTGCCACCTTGCTAACAGCCGAAAGGAGACTGATAGGCCTGTAATTTGCAGGATTGGTCTTATCCTTACCTGGTTTAGGTATTACTATCACCTCAGCCTCCTTCCACCTGTCAGGGAAGTGTCCGAGTCTCATCATCGCGTTGATGATGTTAGCGGTTGCTGTTATACCTTTTCTAGGTAGCTTCTTGAGCATTATATGACTGATCTTGTTCGCTCCTGGTGCTTTTCTTTTCTTCAGTCTCTTTATGTTGCCCGCAACCTCAGCTGGTGAGTTCGGAACATCACACCTAGGCTGAATGCGTCGCTGCTCTTGGCGCATGACTCTTTCTTGTACGTCTTCGGAATATTCCTCATCCTCGTCAGGATGTTCGTTTAGTCTGCCTTGGTTCTGCAAGGTTTCAGCGAATAGCTCCGCCTTATCCACGTCCGCGTAGACCAGGCCTCCTGCTCCGCTTAAGAGCGGGACAAGAGTCCTGGGGTTGCGGAGTGCTCTCTGCATCTGCCAGGCAGATTGATCTAGGCTCAGTTCTCGGAACTTGTGTTGTCAAGATGCGTCCCTATGCGCCTTGAATCTCGTTTGCAGAGTGCCGCTGTGCTGGTTCAGCGTGACTCTGTCGTTCTTGCAAAAACTCGCCTGTTCTCTCGGATCATGTTCTTCAGATATTCTACAGCAGTACTAGAGTTTTAAGCCTGGATGATGTTGTTTTCCAGATCTTCGACTTCGATCTCTAGATGCTGGGCGTTGTTTATTCGTCTAATTTGGGTGTTGTCTTTAATCATGTTCTGGTATCTATGCCAGTTGGTCTTCTTTCTTGTTCTCAGGCTGGATCTTGCAAGTCTTAGATTGATGCACAATATTATAGGGTTGTGATCTAATGTCCCTTCTACTATGGTCTCTATGTTCATGTCGAATCGCACGTTTTTAGAAAGTGCTATGTCCAGAATTTCGGGCCTTCCCACGCCCCTGGGTAGGAATGTGGGCTGATCCGGTCCTAGAGCATCTACACCTCTGTCTTCACAATACTGTGCCAATCTTCGACCGTTCCTGTTAGTCCTGGAACTGTTCCACTGTTGATATTTGCAGTTCAAGTCTCCAATGATGATCTTAGGGCTTGGGTTCTCTTGTTAACTCTTCTATGTCCTCTTCATGAAGCAGATCTTGGGGCGGAAGATAAACCGAAGTTATCTTGATATCTCCACGTCTCGTGGAGACTTTTATGAAGGCCGTCTCAATTTCTGAGTCCATTTCGATTCCTAGATTGGTATGTTCTATTTCGTTGTTGACTACCAGAGCAACCCCACCTCCTATGGGATTAACTCTATCATGTTTATAGATGGTATATCCGGGTAGGGTAGGGGAATTGATTAATCCTGGTCTCTTGCAAGGCCAGGATCGCCGGATTATGTCGTTGCAGAAGTTTTTGGACTTCGATCCTGCGACATCTGAGGCCACAGATGTTCCACGACATAATTGTGAGGCAATCGATAGCTTCACTGTTCATTCAAAGCGGAGAAAGCTTCCTGTACCATTTGTTGTCATAACCTGATCTTGAATCAGGCTCTTTATCGACGCCATGCCGGCCTCTTGGGCTGCAGGCGATGGCTCGGTCACTTTCTCCTTTTTGTTTTTGTCCGCCGGCCTGGGCGGAGCTTGGACACCCGTCTTGAATGGCGGTTGTTACCCGCCGGCGCCGGTCTAGATGGCGGATTTGTCGCCGGCCTGGGCGGTTTTTGGCTCGTAATTTTCAGTGTGAGTTTCTTCTTGAAACACTTTTCACATCCCTTGTAATTGGCAGGGTGGTCCTTGCCGCAGTTCGTTCACCTGGCGTTCCTGAGTCCCTCCTCCCTGGGGACTGGGCAGTCTTCCACCTTGTGCTTGTCTCCGCACTTCACGCAGATGGTGGGGAAGCAGCAGCCTGCCTGAGTGTGCCCGCACTTTTGGCAGCGATAGCACTGCCTCGGGCCTTCTTCTTTAATCATTTTCTAAACATGTTGAGGATGTATCTAGCGCTGAAAATTTCTCTGCTTTTGGTTTTCACCAAAAACAGTCACATTTTCTTTTTGTTTCGTTACTTCGACCTCCTGGTAGCTCATTTCTTCGAGTTCCTCTTGCAGGAACTTGACATCAGTTTTGATTGGCAATCCCCTGATCACCACGTGTGTCTTCTTTGCTTCAGGAAGCTGGTAGGTGTAGAACGGCCTGTCTAGCCTGTGGAGGCAGCGGCCCAGCTTGCGGTAGTCATCGGGGATCTTAGTATACACCTGGGTATTCTGACCCTTTGTTTTGGCGTAGTAAAACTCAACGTTCTCCGCCATTAGAGCTGCTCTCAGCTGTTGCCAATCTTCATTTCCCTCTATGGTAATAAGCGGGATTAAGTTCTTCGCTGCCGGCTACTTGGCGAGGTTGGCGTAGGAGGAACGCTTTTCCTCTTCGGCCGGCGTTACTTCCATAGCTTCTGTCGTCTTCTTTGGCGCTTCCTGGTGCGTCCTTTTGAGCTGTCGCGACTCCTCGCCTGTCTTTTCCTGGTTTCCGCCGGGGGGCTGCTGCAGGGGGACTGTCCTCGTTGCAACTTTTTGAGATCCAAAAAGTTGTTCAAGCTTCTCCAATCTCGCTTTGAGGGCTTCTTCCCTGTCTGTCTCTGACCTCCTTGAGTTTACTGAAGGCGTCGAGCACTTTTCTAAGTTTCGCCTCCGTTTCTGACTTCTGTGTTGGCCTGGTCTCGACTCGCCCTGGCTCTAGCTAGTCTTCGCGCTGCACGGCTGCCTCCGGACATTGCTGAAGCTCCTTCCGAGCAGTCACTTTCGTTGCTGTCTTCATCTTCGTTGTTTCTGTAAGAAAGCTTTTGCTTTCCGGTCACCGCCTTGAGCGCCTCTTTTGCAGGGGGAAGGACCGGAAAGTCATTAATCTCGCTACAGGTAGCCATAGAGCTAGCGCTACTATTTCTATTCCTTAAAATATTCGTATCTATCTCTACTTTAAAAAAATCTGAATTTGAAAAAATCAATGTTTTGTCGCTTACCTGATGCTTGTCTACACTTTTCACCATCCTACTGGATATATCCTGGTTTGGTCCTTGAGGATTATTGCCTAAGCAACGCTCCGTCGAATTGCACCCCTTGCTTTGACAGCAAGGGGTTACATATCTTCTTGAACTTCACTCGGGCCTAATCCTTCGTCGTCTCGATGAATTCTTCTAACTTCGCTTAGCAAAGCACTCTGGTCCTCGCACAATAATTTAACCGAAGTCACTCGTTTCCAGTTAGGAAATCTGAAAGTCGCACTGTGAAGCGCTAGTCGGCTCCCGATGATGTTGTCTCATCAACAACCTAAGTATGGGGGGTAATTTAATGCGCCGTATTCCCTTCGACCGTACGCGACGTTTCGTTTTTTTTTTTAATCGACCAAACGTGATTTTTATATTTTTCTAATGTTCTCGGCAAACAGGCAACGCCAGAATTTTCTGCCTGTCCTAGTGCTATCCTTTTAGCCTATCTCACTCTCGAGTCATTACCCGTGCGCAGTGGCGCTTCCATTCGTCTTGAAACGCAACCCATAGGGTTTGATCGGCACCCGCTAGTTCCGAGGGTGCCGGTTTGATGAAGTCTATGCAAAGCAATGTTGTCAGCTTGTAAAAATCTTCCCTAAGCTTATAATCATTATTAAATGATAAACTAATGATATTTTTTAGGCGAAAGGAAAATGGTTCGAATGTTAGGTAAACTCATAGACTACCATTCAGATTTCAAAATCATAATGTGTAGTAGAAATGAACATATTCGACTCCCTGCTGAAATAGCTCCGTATATATGCGTTTTGAACTTTAACGTCACCTACTCCGGTTTTATTGGTAAGCATATTTTCTTATCTAACCTAAATCTACATCCCCCAATTAAATATCATCCGTTTAGAACAACTTCTCTCGGCTGCCATAACGCAAGAAAAACCAGAATTAGAATCTAGAAGAAAACAACTTCTGCAAGAAAATGAGGAGTTGCAAGAAAAACTACACTCTTTGCAAAGTCAGCTACTGGACTGTCTGGCCAGTTCTGATGGAAATATTCTCAACAATAAGGTAAAAATACTTATTTTACAGTTCAAATTTTTAATAATAATTTGAAACTCTTTTAGAATTTATTAGCGACTCTCAACGAAACCAAATCCAGTTCGATGGCGGTAGCTGACGCTCTGGATGAGTCGAACAAGATTCAAAACGCACTGCGCAAGGAATATGAAGTGTTTCTGGAAATCTCTTCATTTGGGAGCCAGCTGTATTTCGCTTGTAAGGAGTTTGCGAAATACGACATTCTTTATTCGTTGTCCGCTAACGCGTACAGTAGATTGTTTCTTGTGTGTCTGCAAACCACTCAGGTAAAGAGTCGATTTTTACTACTTAATCATTAAGTCGTTTAGTGATATTACGGGTGCATTTTAGTCCCAACAAGAAAATTCGGACATCCAAAAGAGACACTTGTTCCAAACGGTCTATAATTACATGAGCCGAGGAATGTTCAAAAATGACAGGCTGCCATTTTTCTTCCATTTGTCCTACCGGATGTTTCCTAACGACATACCGGAAAGCGAGATGAAATGCTTTTTGCAGAACACTTCTTATCAAGGGGTTAATGATGGAAGCACTTCAGATTTGCCTGGTTGGATACCGACAAGTTCGATTCCTCGTGTCTATAGTCTTAAGGTCAGTCATCTAGTTGGTTTTAAACGGTAAGGTTTGATACTCAAAAATGAAGATAATTTAGCAGAAAATCATCTCAAAGTTCAAAGACTGATGAGTGCTTAAAGTAACATTTAAAATATATAATTCGATAACAAAACACACACACTTTCCAGATTTCTTTGCCCGATATATACGCTAAATGCCAGCTAAGTGAAAGAAATTTATGGTCGGACTTTATGGAATCTCCACAGTGTGAAAAGGAGTTCCCGAAGCACTGTCAGGTGTCGGAATTTGAGAAACTGTTAATCATCCAGTCTCTTCGACCCGATAAACTTCTTACGTCCATAGAAAATTGTTGCTTGCACATTTCTGGTAAGTACGGTCTGATGAGGTTTATATCAATAGTCCTTTGAAACCCATTTTTTAGGTTTAAGGACAGTTGATCCGCCTGTATTAAGCTTGCAGTACGTTTTTAATGAATCAAACTGTCAAGAACCGATTTTACTGATTACTACGTCGGGAATGGATCCATCCATAGAAATAAGGGATTTGGCTAAACAACTTAACCATGCGTTTGAAGAGGTACTTACGTTATATAAATCAAGTCAGGATTGTTCGAATATTATTTCTTTTAGATATCCATGGGAGAAGGAAGAGAATCGAATGCCTTAGGAAGGCTAGAAGAATCGAAAAAGGCTGGTAAATGGCTGATATTGAAAAATCTACAGCTTGTAGCCTATTGGTTGCCAGTACTCGCTCAGAATCTGAAGCATAGTGAATTATCGAGTACTTTTAGGTAAAATTCTAATATATGTTATCGATAGATGTTGGGAAGTACTAAAACGTTTAATTAAGTTTGAATTTGTATACTTGGAAAATATTATGCAAACATGCAAGACAAGGTATCCCAAAATTACTGTAAAATATTTTAACAGCGCATTCTACATATAAAATAGCCTCTAGTTTCTTTAATAAACATATGTCGAAAAATGCACCCTAACAGAGTTACAGCTCTTAACAAGTTACCTCCTGAAGGTGGTTTTTAATCAATATTTCCGAAACGGTTACAGCTATGCCTTTGAAATTTTGGTATTAGGGTAATTTTAGCAAATTGAAAAATTCAAATTTTATTCAGAGCCATGACATTTAGGGTGGTAAAAGCAACTAAACTGTCATAACATTTTTGTGGGTTAACTTTTAAATTGTTTTCTTTTAAAATATGAAAACCTGGGTTTTTCTACGTAAAAAAGGTACTCTTGACTTGTACCGCTAAGATGCACCGTTTATGAGAAAATTGGCTTTGAAAATATTTAGTTGCGTTACTTGCCTGATGATAAAATCCGATTGCTTGTAATATACTCAACTAGTATAAATACTACATTCATTTGGATTTTATCATGCAATAACGCGACAAAATAGCTTCAAAGCCAATTTTCTCATAAACGATGCATCCTAGCGATACAAATCAAGAGCACCTTTTTTACGTAAAAAAACCTAGATTTTCAGATATTAAAAGAAAAAAAAATAAAAGTGAGCCCACAAAAGTGTTATGACAGTTTAGTTGCCTTTACCACTCCAAATGTCACGGCTCTGACTAAAATTTGAATTTTCTAATTTGAGAAACATAATCCGCATGCTAAAATTACCCTAAGACCAAAATTTCAAAGGCATAGCTGTAACCGTTTCGGAAATATGGATTAAAAACCATCTTCAGGAGGAAACCTGTTAAGGGCTGTAATTCTGTTAGGGTGCATTTTTCGACATTTTTTCTTAGAGAAACTAGAGACTGTTTTATATGTAAAATGCGCTGTTATAATCTTTTACACTAATTTCGGGACACCCTGTATAACGCAAGCCACGAACACAAAAGCTTGCAACGGTCAGCAAATTTTATTATATAAATAGTCAAGCGAACTATCAGTCTTCCCCTTCGAACTTCTGGGACCGCTAATGCTCTAACAACTTGCTCCTTTTCAAAATCGTATTCATCTGGAATATTTCGGAATTCATGTATGGAAGACATCTTTGCGGGTTGTCTTAGAAAAGTTAGAATGAAGGAATTTGCCTCCTATATTCTGTAGCACCTTTCCGTAAAAAACTTTCTTGATCACACCGAAATTTCACACTAGCCCAATGACCTTTTAGGAGTCCTTCAATTTTCTCTTTCTCTAACTCATTGCCTGTTCTATCTTCTTCCTAACTAGCTGCTTGTTTCTTTCCCTGAAATTTTCTCCTTGGCCTTGGTTCGAGATTCTTCTTCTTCTGCACGACCAACCTGAGTGTCATCAGCATCATCACTCTCTTCATCGCGAGATTGACAGTGACCAAGACTAATGCTTCGATCTGGTCGAAATGTAAGTACTTTCTTTCTGCCTTTTTTCGAGTCTAAATCTTCATTGCGGCCGACTTCAACTGGGTAACGTCCGATCAGCAAGAGATATCATGTTATGTAATACATTTGCTTCTTTTGATTATTTATTTATTTATTGGTGCTAAAAAGTACAATACTCATACACAAGTCAATTCAATAGGAAATCAAAGAAGTAAAATACAATTAAAAAAACTTACTACTGAGAGTTAAGACATAATAAAAAAAGATTGCCAGTGAATAATTATTCTAATCTTACAGTGAAAGCTTCAACACACAAAACAACATAAAAACAACTTACGATGTTGATCACAGAAGGTTATCAAAACTGGACCGAAGACAGTCCTCGAATGAAAAGAAAGCATTTTTTATCACTTTGAGCTTAAATGAATTAAGGGGCAGATCTTTGATACAGACAGGCAAGACATTAAAGATTTTGATTCCGTAGTAGGACACACCATATCGAGACCTAGGAAGTCTCAGATACGGTGTCACCAAGGAGTTGCTATTTTTGGCGTAAGGTTGATGATAAGTCATAAACCTGGAAAGGTTTTCCTTGACAAATACTAGGCATACCAGAATATATGCGCATGGAAGGGTAAGCACTTTCAGTTTTTTGAAGTGTAGTCTACAGCACTCTCTATAACCCAAATGAGCTATCACTCTTATACACTTGCATTGCAAAGCAAATATTTAAGGCATGTGCGCAGAGTGACCCCAATTAATGAGACAGTAAGTCATTATAGAGTGAAAGTACCTAAAGTAAGCAGCTCTGAGTGTGCAGGCCGACACTGAGCCAGACAAACTACGGATAAGGAATAGGCATCTTGACAATTTGTAAGGCAAATCCTGTGAGATCCATCCAGAGTGATGCCAAGAAAATTTACTGTTGCACCCAGGTCTAGTTGACAGGAGTTAAGGTCTCTAATATTTTATGTTTAGTTTTGGCCTTCTTTAAGCCTAGTCGATTTGATATCGCCCATTCCCTCAGATTAGCACATGACTCGTCCACTGTGAGAGCAGGGTTAAATACACTTGAATCAGCAATCAGAGACTTAGTGTCATCAGCATACAGACAGAACGTAGAGTCAGGATCGCAGCTGGGCAGATCATTAGTATACACTAGAAAGAGAATAGAACCGAAACTCCGGTACTCCATTCTTCAGCTTAAGCTCCGAGACCTTCTTCTTCTTCTTCTCAGCCATCATTTATCCACTCCTTGATGTAGGCCTCTTCCGAAGATTTCTACGTCTTCCTGTTTGCTGCAGTTCGTATCCAGTTCTTTCCTGCGTCCAGTTCGATGGCAGTAGCTGACGTTCTGGATAAGTCGAACAGGATTCATGTCTTCCTTTTTGCTGCAGTTTGTATCTACTTTTTCCTGCGATGGATGTCATCTCGCCATCTCCTCTGGGGTCTGCCAACGCTTCGTTTTGTCTCTCTCTCGGACGCCAACTTAGGATTCTCATTGTCCACCTGTCCCGGTCCTGCCTTGCTATGTGACCAGCCCATCTCGACTTACGCTGCGCCATTCGAATTAGTACCTCCGTCATGCCCGTTCGTCTTCTGATCACCTCGTTTCGGACTCTGTCCCTCACACTAATTCCGAGCATAGCCCTTTCCATTGCTCTCTGTGTGGTTTGCAGTCTGCTGGATGTCTTGCAAGTTATGAACATTGTTTCAAGGCCGTAAGTGAGCACCGGCAGTACACATGACTCGAATACTTTTCTTCTAAGGTTTATAGGGAAATCCTTGGATTTAAGAATGTAACCCAATTTGGCAAAAGCCGCTCAGGAAAGGCCTATTCGTCTTGAAATTTCAGAAATCTGGTTTTCCTTTCCCAATTTAATTTTATGACCATATAAACATATTCTGATACTTTTTCAATGGGTTGGTTATCAATTATTACCTGGATATTTTCTGGGCTCATGACTTTGGTTTTTGACAAGTTCATTTCAAGACCGATTTTTGCTGACTCTTGGTGGAGTTCTTGAAGCATGATCTTAAGTTCTTCTGCAGTGCTGCCGATGACCACAATATCGTCTGCGAATCGCAAGTGGTTGAGGTGCACTCCGTCGATATTTATTCCCTTTGTATGCCAGTTTAGGTTTTTAAAGACATCTTCCAAGGCCAATGTGAATAGTTTCGGCGAAATTGTGTCTCCTTGCCGCACTCCTCTTTTGATTGGGATCTTATATCTGCCTTTGATTTTGAATCCCCGTCAATTTTTACTTGGATGGTCGCGTTTTCATAGATCTGCTTGATCAAGTTTGAGTACCTGGAATCGATTCTCGCATTGTCTAGGGATCGAAGTATGACCTGGGTTTCGACGGAGTCAAAAGTCTTCTGGTAGTCTACGAAGGCTATGTGCGAAGAGTACGAAGTGTCTGCAAATGGTCTATAGTACCGAATCCCTTCCGAAATCCCGCTTGTTCGTATGGTTGGTATGAATCCATTTTGTGAGTCAACCAGTTTGTTACAATCTTTGTTAATAGCTGATATAAATGCGATAACAAACTGATAGGGCGGTAATTTTCGATGTTGTTTCTGTCTCCTTACTTGTATAGCAGAGTAACTTCCGCATTTTGCCATTTCTTTAGGATTCTTTCTTCCGTCAGACATTTATTCACTAGGATTCCTACACCTTCCAGAACAGCTGCTCCACCTATTTTGATCATTTCGCTGGTAATTTAATCCTCTCCTGGGCTTCTCCTTTTCTCATCTGGGTTAGTGCTGCCATTAGTTCGCCTGTATCTATTTCGGGAATTTCTTCCGATCCGCGTTTTGAATATTTGATAGTGATTATCATGGGCTATAGAACTATACAGCATTTTATAGAAGTCCTGAACAGCGTTGGCGATCTCTTCGATTACTGACTACGATACCATCCTTTTTTCACATTTTAGTCATTTTTGGCCTTCCGTTTGATAGCTTGGATCTGAGAACCTTCTGTTATCTTCTATTGTATTTCTTATTCTTATTTCTTATTAGTTCCATTAGGTTTCTTGGGTGTGTGCTAACTTTCTTTGAGCATATTCTCTTAGTTGCAACATGAATGCTCTTCTCGATGTGTTCCGACAGTTCTGCGAAATCTTAGGCCAGAGTCTAAGATTATCCCTAGATATTTGACATGTGTTTTAGGTACGATGTTTGTGCCGTTCAGGTTTAAAGGGGCGGCTTCATTATTAGTTCGTTTTCGCGTAAAAATGATAAGTTCCGACTTGTTGGGATTTAGGCGGATCTTCCATTTTTCGTAAAAAGCAAGTATTTGCTCCATGTGTCTGCTCAGGTTATCGACGGCCGTCTGCGCGTGGAGGGTAGTGGAGTAGAGGGCGGTGTCGTCTGCATAAAGGGCTAACGAGGTTTCGGGGATTTTTGGGAGGTCAGCTATGTAGTAGCTGAATAATAGCGGGGATAACACTGTTCCCTGAGGTACGCCGGCAATCAGCGGTCTTGTAGATGATACCGAAGTGCCAATTTTTACCGAGAATTTCCGCTCGGCAAGGTATGACCCGGCCAGTGCTGCAAGATGCATTGGGAAGCAATGCTCAATGAAGAGCTTATGCAGCAGTCCACCGTGCCACACCCTGTCGAACGCCCTCTCGATGTCGAGAAGTAGCAGGGCCGTGCAATGCCGATTATTAAAGCCTTCATAAATGTCCGACACGATCTTCGCGGCAAGCATATTGGTGCTATGCCTACCGCGAAAGCCGAATTGCTCCCTTTGGAGAACACCCAAGCTCTCGGCAGCCCTGCTAAACCTCGGCAACAGGAGTTTCTCGACAACTTTGCTCAATGTGCTCATGAGCGATATTGGTCGATATGAGGCCGTTTGATGCGGGTCTTTGCCGCTCTTATGGAACAGCACTATCCTCGCTTCCTTCCAGGGATTAGGGAAGTGCTGCAAACGGATTATAGCATTCGTGATATGCATTAACTGTATAACGGTTTTTGATGGAAGGTTTTTAAGTAGGAGATAAGGAATTGTATCAATTCCCGGAGCCTTGTTCTTAGGCAGGCGGCTCAGGACTTTGCGGATCTCTCCAGGAGAGATTCGAATCCGTTCGAATACCGTGGGCGGTATAGGATAGGCGCGGTCACCGAACAGATTGGACTGCTCCGTGATATGCGCGTGCAATGGCACAGTGTCTGGCGAGCTGCTATGGACTCCCTCAAGGAAGTCCGCGAATGCCTCAGCCTTTCCTTGATCATCAAGGATGTCACGGCCTCGATGATGAATCACCGGGAATTCGGCTCGGGTACCGCGGACCTGCCTTGCGAGCTTCCACAGAGAGCCATCCTCTGTGCCTAGCTCATTCACGAAGCGCATCCATTTTGAGCTTTTATGTTCTCGGATTTTAGTTTTAATCTGCCCGGTGATCGCGTCTATTCGCCGCTTTTCTATGTCATTGCGATTCCTTTGTCACCTGCTTCGAAGTCGATTCCGGAAATTAATGAGGTTTAGGATATCATCAGGAAGAGTTTCCACGTATGGTTTCTTCCTGACTACCGGACATAGGGCGTCACGTACGCGCTGGATATTGGTGGTTAATGTGCTCACTTCTTGCTCTAGTTCCTGGATAGTATCGATTTGTCTCGGGATAAGAGTGATATCATTCATGCTCCGTCGGAACATTTGCCAGTCAAGGTTTTTGTATGAGACGTATGTCGCATAAGCTGCCGGCCACCTGTCAGGCCTCAATGCTGACAGACTCAACCTGACTGGCAAATGATCCGAGTTAAGATCATTTACCACTCTGAGTGCATTATTGTTGTTTATCCCCCGGGTCATCGCTACATCCAGGAAGGAGGGCCGTCTGCGAGCATCAGAGGGATAATGAGTGGGGGTATTCGGGCGTAGAAGCTGGATTTCCAGGTTGTCTTCTAGTATTGATTCTAGAATGCGCCCATGAAAATTTGTGTAATTATCGCCAAGATTGACGTGATTTGCATTAAAATCACCGATTAAGATCGATTTGCAGCCTGGCTGCAAAAAGGCTAGGAAATCCTGCTGTGTATAGCGAGGACCGTTCGCTGCATATCCCCCACTGATACACAGCCCCCCCTCCAGTTCAACGCTAACATGTTCTATTGCTGTGCGCAATGTCATTTTTCTTTTATAGCGGAGGGACCTGTGCAGCAAGCAAGCAACGCCCCCCCCGGGTCGGTCCGGCCTGTCACATCTTTCGACCGCGTATCCGCGGAATTTGATGTTTATGTTATGATTTAGGCGCGTTTCGTTTAAAAAGACAACCTGGGGCTGGGATTTATACAGAAAATTTCGAAATTCGTCAAGCTTCTGCCTGATTCCATTACAATTCCATGAAACGATATGAAACATTTATGTGCACCATTAGTTGCCCTGAATGTTATACTTATGCATCTCTACTGCGAAAAATCGCAGTGAAGCTTGAATTAGGTGTATTAATATATTTCTTCCAAATCTTGTGATCATTTTTAGGATTGCCCGAACAATACGGTGGTCGCTATTGGTATCTAATTGGTTAAGAACAGTAACATTTTGGCATATATATCTTTTCTGTTGGTAATGATGTAGTCGACTTCGTTTCTGACGATACCGTTCGGGCTTTTCCAGGTCCATGTTCGTTGCGGAGGTTTTTGAAAGAAAGAGTTCATACAAAATAGGTTTTCCTTTCTACAGAAGTTAATTAGCATATCTCCTCTGCTGTTCTTTTGGCCAAGACCGAATTTACCAACGTTAGGGAGATCCTCATCAGTCGTTTACCCTATTTTAGAGTTGAAGTCCCCAATAATTGTAACAAACTTGACATTTTCGTTGTTTTTTGCAGTTGTTATATCTTCATATAGCTGTTCTGCTTCTTCGTCATCGGATGCACTGGTCAGAGCATACACCTGGATTACTTGTAGGCTGTACCTGTTGTTAATTTGTATCATGATGTATATTACTCGGGTAGAGATAGATTTAATTTTTGTGACTCGATTTTTCAGGCGCCTCCACCTATGTGATAGTTGGTTTCTGTGTTGTTTCGGTAAAGTAGGTGTCCAGACTTCAGAGATGTTGTTAGTTCTCCTTTCATTCTAGTTTCACTTAGACCTAGGACGTCTCATTTTATATGCTGGAGTTCTTGGTCGAGTCTTTCCATAGATTCTTCAAGTCTTAGCGCTCTGATATTATAGGTTGCAATGAAGAGTTTCTGGTTTCTTTCGGGTGTTGATCGTTGTCTGTATCGAGTGTGTTTCTTCGTCGAACTTGTGCCTCCCCGAGAATCCATGAGGCTGCCTGCAGTGCAGAATTCTGAGCTAGTAGCTCTACTTGCCTGGGGTATTAATGTTTGGAAATTCGACATTTTCATGCTTGGAAGGTTGACGGCATTTAAACGCCACGCTTGCCAAGCGGGTTGGCGAGTTTTGATTTTCAGCCACCCATTCTGGGTGCAGACGCTGTTGACAGCCGCCCATTCTGGGGCAGACGCTGTCAGTGTTTGCTTGCAGCCGCTCAATCTGAGACAGACGCTGCGTTGCCGTGCTGGTTTTGGTCCGTCCCGGGTATTTCATTTCCCCGGTACCACCTATATCTAGGGGGCATTTCCCTATCCGCCACCTCGGGAGGCGCCCGATTGGGGACTAGCAACCCTCACGGGGATCTAACACCCTCAAAATAGACAAACTGACTTCTAGCAGCTTAATACTATTAAGATCAAATTTATAGTATTCGATCTTCTGAAGAAATATATCATGCTCTACACAATCACAAGCCTTTGACAAATAATGAAATGTGGCATGTGAGTGTACCTCCCAAAGCCCTTAAAAAGCTTCTCACACACATCCCTGACTGCCGAGTCAGTGGAGCGTCGTTGCCTAAACCCATGTAAAATAGTGCATTCCTCAATCTGAATCTTAAGCAATCTCTCAAAAATCTTACCAAAGATTAGAACAAGCGAAATAGGTCGGTAATTTTCAGCATCCATTCTAGAACCCTTTTTATGAAATGACCTTAGCAATCTTAAGAGACCCCGGAAATATGCCCTCAGAAATAGCCAAGTTAATCAGTTTTGTTAGTGGAACAATAAACAAGTTTTTATGGTTTTTATGAGTTTCATATTAAAATCATAAGGGTCTTTACTTGGGCTATTGCTTATATATAACCTGACGCACCTGAATGTAGGTTACGTCACTAAAAGAAAAGCCAGGTCCACAAGGACCAGTCAAATAGTTTACAGGCTAGAAGATGGAGGAAGATTTTGCTTTAATTCGAGTGGGAAATTAACAAATGATTCATTAAAATGGATAGGAGTGTTTTGACTTGTCTCTGTTACTTTAAAGTTATTGTTAGATGATTTAAGAGTTTCCACATAGCTTGGGACGGATTACTAGCCTGAGTAATAAAATTATCATTTGCCTCCACTTTTTTGACTTGAAATTCCATGCGATATTTATTGCGGTAACTCAGCACAGATTAAATGATCATAATACTGTTCTAGATCTGTTTCGCAAATTTTGAGGCTAATACTATTGGAAAAGGTATTGGTCTCTTTACTTATGATCTCATCATCCAGCTTTGAGACTCGATAAATTTTGAAAAAAGGGAATATTGTATTCTATCTAGTATAAGATCATTACGTTCCTAATGAGATCTAATAGGCCACGCACCGTGAATAATCCTATTTATTTGTAGGTTATGGCTGATTTCTGAGTCTACAGATAAATTCAATACAGTATTGGCTCAGAACAGTTTGAAAATCGCCTATGAAGAACCGCAGGGCATTGGCAATAATATGCAGAGAATCTATTCATCGTTGGGCGAGAAATACGAAAATAAGTTGAACAGGACTTCGGCGAGAATATTTTTCGTGTTTTCTTGTTTGCATGCGTTGCTACAAGAGAGAAGGAAATATATACCTCAGGGTAAGATATACATACAGGGTGTCCGAATAATTTCAGGAGTGATTCTACATAAGAAAACATTTTTTTTCCTATGAACCTGGGTCCGGAAATGTATAGTTTCGAAGATACAGGGTGTCAAACTTTTAAAAAAAATCGGTTTTTTATTAATATCTTAAATATCCTTTTACCGATTTTATTGAAGTTTGGTAGTGTTATCTGTAATAGTAAGGGGCTCATTTAGCCGTAATTAGATTAAAAATATAAAGTCCAGTGGGGTTCCGGGGGCATCATACCGAATATTATCGGTATTATCGGAATATTATATATTTTTTCGTATTAAGCAACTAAAAATTCAACATTTTTGTTTCTTGAGTTGTTTTCGTATTTTGCTTCGTTTTTGAGAAAAAAAATCAAAACCAGTTTATTAAATTTCCAAACTTTTTTTTTAAATCGGTTTTTTATTAATAATATCT
>MU182824.1:169807-213282 GCA_016904865.1 Pissodes strobi
AATTAAGGCTAAATGAGCCCCTTATTATTACAGATAACACTACCAAATTTCAACAAAATTGGAAAAAGTGTATTTAAGATATTAATTCAAAATCGATTGTTTTTAAAAAGTTTGAAATGTAATAAACTGATTTTTTTCTCGAAAACGATACGAAAATAATTCAAGAAGCAAAAATGTTGGATTTTTAGTTGCTTAATACGAAAAAAATATAAAATATTTGAAAAGTCAGTGGCGCACATTTTTTTGACAGTTATATTCGGTATGACGCCCCCCGGGACGCCACTGTACCTTATATTTTTAGTCTAATTAAAGCTAAATGAGCCCCTTATTACTACAGATAACACTACCGAAGGACCCCGCACCCGACAAAGAAAGAATTTCGGAACCATACGATTTTCTTTAAATTTTAATATGTTGTAAGTATGGATAAGTACTTCACAAAAATGTATGTTAGAATATGGTGGCCCCTCCCATTTGGCTACAGTGGCATATCAAAGTTACGTTAATCACAATACATATTTTTATTTTGTTTTGCATTTTAAGCTAAAAATGAGTCTATATTTAATGAATTGTAACATCTGTGGGCATACAAAATAATTTTTAGGATGTTGGTCCAGTGGCGTACATAAAAATATAAAAAAATTGTGAAAAATATTTTTAATATTTTTATGTACGCCACTGGACTTACATCTTAAAAATTATTTTGTATACCCACAGCTGTTACAATCCATTAAATGTAGACTCATTTTTAGCTTAAAATGCAAAAAAAATAAAAATATGTATGGTGATTAGCGTAACTTTGATGTCACTGTAGCCAAATGGGGGCAACATATTAAAATTTAAATAAAATCGTATGGTTCCGAAATTCTTTCTTTGTCGGGTGCGGTGTCCTTTCAACAAAATAAGTAAACGGATGTTTAAGATATTAATAAAAAACTATTTTTTTTTCAAAAAAAGTTTGACACCCTGTATCTTGGAAACTATGCATTTCCGGACCCAGGTTCATATGAAAAAATGTTCTCATGTAGAATCACTCCTGAAATTCTTCGAACGAAATTTCCGGACACCCTGTATAAATGCTTTTTTTTTATTTATGTCCATAGGTGAACAGTGATTTGAGTTGCCAAGAAAATTTGATAAGATACTAAGAGAACTAGAAAAATGAGCTCATAACTTAATTAATAAAATTCTTATGTACTGTGGTTATTTTAATTCAAGATACAGGTCTTTATCTTCTAAAATGGTTTAATTTTGATGATAAATTGAAGCTGAGAGTGACGGTTCCTTGTTCCTTTATTTCTGATGCATGATATTTTCTTGACGATTAGTTCTATATCTCATTTTCTAGTTCCTTGTCATCATTTAATAATTAAAGCGGTTATTAGAAAAAGGCCCCAAATCAGGAAAATAAAATTTTACAGTAGCAACTTGGGGGATAACAGATTAGAGTTTTAATTTATTTTAACTAAAAAAATTTCAGTTTTTTAATAAAAAATCATTTAAAGGTGACTTGGGCCCTTCTTTCGGTTACTGAGTTAAAAAAAAACACCCAAATACATAATAAACAGCATTAAAATGTAGGGAGAATCAAAGTATCGATTGACTCAAAACAGGTAGGGATGTGTTAACTTTCTCTAAGGCTAAAGCTACGTTTACATTTCGCAAGTGTACTTGCAAAACATGTGAGCTTGTCGGCAATTAGCAAGTTCCTGCGGTTTACACATGACAAGTTTGGTAATTTCCGCCAGTAAACTTGCCAAGTGTAAACCTAGCATAAGATGGGCCATTTTTATTTTCAACCTTAGAATTGCCCATCTTATATAAATATTTTTTAAATTTTAATTCACTATTTTCCAGGCTGGTCGAAATACTACGAGTTCAATCACACAGACATGCAGACCGGTCTTAATTTAACCGAGGATTTTTGGAACGTAGAAACAACCCGAGTCCAATGGCAGTTCATAACAGGCCTCTTAAACGAGGCAGTTTATGGAGGAAGAGTCGAAAATATTGATGATATAAGCGTTTTGGAGGCCTACCTGAAGATATATTTTCGAGATGAGGTTTTAAGTCATAAATGGAGACCGTACGGCCTGAGCGTCAATTTACCGAATTCAGGACAAAATAAAGTGAGTCAAGTCGATACAAATCGATCATTCTTAATTACAGAATAGGGGCTAAAATTTTTTTCAGCAGCGTGGCATGTATGTATGTTTTTTAGCCAGTAAATTCTTCCATTTCCTGTATCTCTTTCTTGGAATATTTTCTTGTCTTGTCAGGGCACTTGCCTGCTGAGACGAAAGGAACAGAGGATTGCCATTATCTGCTCTGTAGTACAAATATCTTTATTTTCGTTAATTTTCTCGTTCGGCCTTGTTGGAAATTCCTATCTAACCAAGAGAATCGATGTATTCGAATTGTCAATTAAAAATGCGACCAATTACAAGTTTTAAGTCAAAGTATTATCAAAGGGCAACTTTCAATAAATAGATTTAAAATATTTATACGATTAATAGAAGGGAGTTTCAGCAATTTTGTTTTTTACTTACACAAAGAGTTTATGTGATGGGATGATTTTCAGATCTTTTGGTAGTTTGTTGAATATTTTTAGGGAGAAGATTTTTAAAGCCTCCTGAACTTGTGTGATTCTTATATAATATAAAGTCCAATAGTCTGAATGCTCTCCTGTTTGGAGATTTAATGAGGAGAAACGGAATAGGAGTGTAAACAAAGTTCTATAACCCTTTTCTATAGAATAAGACCCTTTTCTAATTATTGACTTTATTGCGGAATAATAATAGTTCAGTGTGTCCCTGTTCACTTAGTCTCTGAGTTGTAACACGGAGTCGTTCTTATTTGGCATAAGAGAAATATTAATATATAAAAGATAAAATGGGCCCGCATTCCTGAGGCTCACCAGTGTGGATTCGCGATTCTCGAGACACGTTCCCCCCAAGCGACACTTGCTGTGTCCATTCCGAAAAGGTAAGGCAACCACTCAAGTGAACTTCTAAATCCGTAAGTTTCAAGCTTGTGCAACAGTATTCCATTATCAACGTAGTCAAAATTATTTGTCAAATCACAGAACCCTGCCGCAGTCACACGTCCTCCATTAAGAGCGGTATATAACTTTCCCAGAAATGAAAACATGGCATTATTGGTAGCCTTATCCTGCTGAAAACCGAATTGATTTGTACATAAGATTTTATTTTTGTTTAAGAACATCATTCTTACTTTGATATTGTGACGAACCAAGGGCTAGCACCTGATCTAGTTAAATTTGATTCGACAATTGTTTTAAAAATTTATTTTTATTTGTTCCAAAATTAAACTAAGTCTCCAATTAAAACCAGGGAGAAAGCCTTCAAATAAAATAATAAGTTTATTTTATTAACAAGAATTAAAAACGAATTGAAGTTTAACTCTCACGAAGTAATGACAGAATCGCGAAAAAGGGGTTAATCATTTTGCATAATAAAAGCATACGAAAAACAATGACGTCGGCGCGCACGTGCGTCGCCCGTGGCGGCGCATTGGCCTTCGGAACCGCAAGGCGTACTGTGTGTCACGTGCGGCTCGGGGCGATCCAGTAGGGGGCCGCGTAGACTCGGCTCGGCCTAGTGACGCTCTAGCTGCCCTATGTGGAGCCCCGCCTCGATTTGAGCTTCCCCATTATATTTATTAAGTGTGAATTTGGGAACAGATTCCCTGTAATACCCAAAGGCCGCTTCCGGGTCTAATATAAATTCCTCAGGGTCCCCAATATACTCGCTAGAAGTCAGCGGGGGACTCTGGGTTAACGCTCTCTGTTCCTCTGACCTATCTCGATTCAGTTCTAGCACGAAGAGCTCATCCACACTCGGGGGCTTTTGGTGCGCGGTTGCCGTCGACTGAGGGGTTCGGAAAGTCATTTTTTTTATATTACAATTATTTATGTCTATTTATTCACGGGATGCCAAGTCGTTATCGAGTCGACTACTCGCTATTTCAAAGAGTTCTTCACGTCCAACCCGTAAACTGATCTCACTGTCAGTCCGGGGGGAACGAATGTGGGCCCACCAAAGCCTTCCCCGCTATCCAAGGGAAATTGTAGATAGCAGCCACCACAGAACGTCTGTCAGCAGAAGGCTGAATTAAATACAACACAAGGTTAGTGGGCAATAAATCTGTTTTGGGCAAGAAATTTAGAACACCCTATAGACGTATAGGAGTTCCACTTGATTCTAAGAGTCACCCTGTATATGGGGACTACAAAATTAACTCAAAAGTTTAAATTAAAGTAAAACAAAACTTCGGCTTACTTTCTCCCTTAAGAGGCCGAAACGTTATTAATCAAATGCTTTGAAGAACAACGGTAGTGGGGAAAGATTCCCAGGGGGGGTCTACTGGCAGGGGATGCTTTTAAATTTATTTTATTTTTGACTAACTTTTGAGTTATTCGCCTTTTTGTATGTCAATGTACAAAATTTCAATTTTGACTTGAATCCTTATAGCAAGTCTTTACAAAGTGCCAGAAGGGCTTAGCAGGGGGGAGGATTGTCAAAAGGTAGTCGTCAGTAGTTGTCACACAAATATCTACGACCCTAACCTAATCCTATCTCCTAATCTTGGCTAAGCCTTATACAAAAATCAGTAATTCGAATGATTAACAATTTTAACAATTGGGACACCCTGTATAGTTGAAATAAAATCCTGATAAATCCCTATGTCAAGTGATAGCTTAAAATATGCCCCAATTCACTGGATAAGCCTTATACATGTACTAGGAGAGTTTAACTCTTAATCTAGTATTTTTGGTATAACAGGTTTTATTTGATTTTTTCTCTAACGAACAATTATTAACTAAGAACTTAAGATACTTTAATTAATATCTAACACGTATTAATGTCTTTAGTGTTTTGGGACTTCTCGCTCCGCACGCGAGATTTTCAAAACGCGTTGGAAGGCTTAAGGTTTCTAAGAGGCCGGATCCGTACGAATTTTAACAAGGATCGCACAAAAACCGTCTTTTGAGGGCGTCGGACGCTATTCGCGAGTTTTGGCATCGATTACCTTAAGAGGGGTCGTACGGAAGTTGCTCGAGGAGGGCTTTTAAAAAATCGTGGTTTCTTGGGGATTTTTGGAGGGTGTTTGCTATGTATTATATGCCAATCCCTGGCAACTTGTCATATGCTGCTCGACAGTTTTCTGACAGGTTTTGTGTAATTCAGGGGCGTCAGGGGGGACTTTTTGGGGATTTAATGTGTGATATGTGTATCTAGACCAAACTACTCCCCGGACACGGCTCCCAGTTCAGAGACCGTGCTGGTTTGTATGGTATACGAACTAGTGATAAATAGCCTTTGATTCTTCTTTTGAGATAGCTCCAGTCGCAACAGTATAACTTCGCTATCTCCCGAACGAACTTGGCTAACTTATCACTCTTTGAAGGCGCCCGAATTTTTTAGGTGAAGCCTTATTTTCTTTTTTCGGCTCCTATGCCTTTTCGCTTTTCACCCGTAGGCCGAGTAGCTAAAGTATGGGGGAGTCAGGGGGCTCTCCAGTTCTCGAAACCGAACTGGCCGTCGACGCGCTTTACTCTCGCCCAATGTTTAACTACGACTAGTATTGAGGACCAGAGAGGCACATACGTGAATGGGGGGAACCCAAACCAGTAGGCTGACTCAAGGTGCTCGCAACTAACCTTTTTCGCGGGGTGTTGCTGTAGGGTGCGCACTACAGTTGAAGGTCTCGGTGAATTGTTGGTACTCGGCTGCTTGACAAGGCCTCTTCAAGTACTTAACTTCTGTCTTCAAAAAATTTTTTCTCCAAAATTCCTTCTGTCCTGAAGTTCCAAAAACTCGGAAAACTCAATAAATTCGGTAGAAGGCTGAGAGTGCTGGTCCTACAATGTCTTTTCCTTTGCTTCAGGGCCCTTTTCGCTCGTCCGTGAGCTTTCTACAGCCCTATCTTTTTCGAGATGTCGAAAAATTGGCTAAGTCTCTAGTGGCCAAAAATGCCGAAAAATCTCATAAATTCCTTAGAGATATGGGGCTAGGGGCTAAATGGATGAGTTGCTCGTCCCTGTAGGATTCTTGAAGATCCACGTTGACGTTGGCCTAAGGTGGTCTCTCACTTCTTTCCTTCTCGGGAGCTGAACGGCAACTAAACTTAATATACCTAAATTCTAGCGACGCGCTTATGGTTGGAAATTTCCACCCGATCGAGTCGGTTGGGATATCGACGACGGTTGGCCAAACGGCTGATTCTAGAATTATGGAGCGTTAACTGCCACATTCCACATTGTGCATTCGTACGCGGCATGCAATTTTATCCAGTGGCGTGCTTAATTAAATGCGATTAAGTAAAGGACGTTTTTACAACAACTACCACAGCTTGGGTAAAAATAAAACCACTTACCATTGAAATATATTTCAATAAACGGCATGGTGTTTAACTTCACACGATTCGGGATCCGATTTTAAAACGCGGTGACTTATACTTTGGATTTTTACTCCCCTGCATCACGCAAATTGAGAAAACTAACTTCAAGAAATAGCTAATACTAAACGCAAACCTCAAAAACCCAGGTCCCCCATACTTTGTTCTAAAAGAGCACCATTGGATAGGGGGCATGTGATAGGAAAAATTTCCAGAGGTCAGCCAATTGAAACGAAAGACAAAAAGTCCAAGGTTCAAATACCGCTTGGATTTTAAACCACATGTGTGAGCTAAATTCCGTAACGAACCTAAGCTGGCATGGAAAACTTTTAACACTTGGGGATTGGCATGTAAAAACTAGTTAAAATTGGAATAGTTGTTTTCGTCGAAAATTGGAGCATTTTGCGTCACCTTGCACGTGTTTTCTTGCAGGTGTACAGATTCCGTTTTTTTTCTGGGGAACAAACGCGTCAAAAAGCTGCTACAAAAGCGTGAAATTATCGGAGAAAAGGCAGTCTCAACAGAATATTCACTTGCAGCTAGTCGTAATGTCCGAACTGGGACTCGGGTAATTTTTATAAGTCTGACCAGAAACTTCACTTGCCGTCGACGTCACTAAACGCCTGAAGAACAGAAAACTCATAAAATTGCCGTATTATTACGAACTACGGCCGTGTCAAATGTCAAATTCATTCAGTTGTCAATTTATTATTATTGGAGAATTGGAAATTAGAGCTTTGTTTTTTGCTTCAAACATATGGCCTTTACATTACAGCCGGTTTTCCTACTCGAATGAATGCAACTACTGACAATGTGTTTTGTTTACTAACATCTTAGCTGAGGGATCCTTACAAAGCCCACTTCCATTTATTAACCTCTCTGACCATGATGGTACATTGTTTTCTTTTTCTCTTGATCCTGGATTTAAGACCAGGCAGACTAAAAAACAAGAGTTAACTATAGATCTGTGACCCGGGAAAGTCTGTTTTCCTTATATAATACCATAGAGAATGCGGATTGAGCCTTTATAGATGATGCGGGCATCAATCTTGAGCTGAGGTTTCAGGTTTTCATTGATACTATTACTGATGCTGTTGAGAGATGTATTTTGATAAAGTCTAGAATGATGGGCAAGCATGACCGGCGGGTACAGGTGAATTGGTTTGGTGAGGAGCCAGGCGGATGCGTGAAATACTCCACACTCTCTACTCAACTAATCGAATAGACCCAGTTTAAGCTCCAGGTGAATGGTTATAGGAATAGATATCGGTCTAAGATCCTTATGACAAAGAGATTGGCTTATGACTAATATAAAAAAAAACTCCCAATCGTCAGGTGTCGAGGTGGCGGATTATTGAGCAGAGTTCTTCACAGCCTGCCTCATCTGGATGCACTCTTGGTTCAACTCTTTTTTCGTTGGCATTGCGGATGAGGTGGTGGCAGGTCTCCCTCCCACTGATAAGTGTTTCATGCAGTTTCTGCCTAGCAATCCAAACACCGAGCCTTTCTCTTTTCATAAAACTACTTTTAATGAGATGAGACAAAAGTTGACCAACTGAAATAACAGCAAGAGCAAGGATTGCTATGAACTCGACACCAGAATTGTCAAATTTTTAACGCATCTAATAACGTCCCCCTTAACCAGGCTTATAAATCTGTGTATAGTTAATAACATTTTTCCAACTGTACTCAAGAGTGCTAAGGTCATACCGATCTTTAAACACAAGGGACCTAATTACCGCCTAATTTCGCTTCTTCCAATTTTTTACTGCAGAGCCAATTTGGCTTTCGAGACAAAAAATCGATAATCTTGGCCATAGATAGTCTTGTTGAGATTGTTGCTGGCGCTATGGAGGGAGGTCGGGATTGCTTTGCCTCCTTCTATGACCTCACAAAGGCTCTCGATTGTGTCCCTCATAATATATTGCTTGAGAAGTTGTCCGTCTACAATTTTAATGAAGGGAGTATAAGGATAATTAAGTCCTACCTGTCGGGCCGTACCCAATATGTGTCTCTGAATGGGGGCTGTTCTGGGAGGGAGTCTGTGAGGCATGAAGTGCCACAGGGCTGGATCGGTTCTGGGCCTTTTGGTCTTCCTGGTATATATCAATGATCTTCGTAACTTTATAAAATATCCTAAATTCATATTATTCGCTGATGATACCACAAACATCATCACTTACTATCCCATTGACCTTGTGATTGCTTGGTTTGAGAGTGCACAGAGTGATATTGTCACGAATAAAAAGAATGACGTCTCAGAGAAAAGTCGTGTCACGATTAGTACAATGACGGGGTCTCAATGCTTCCTTTACTCTACCAATGTATGTTCTATTCGTGAGGACACGCCTTGTTCACCGTGCCGGGGGGTAACTGAGGTAGACCGAGACCGAGTTACGTGGGGTAAGAAGAGATGATAAAATAAGCACGTTTCGTTTATAACAATAACAATGTGCATTAACGATAAAACTTTAACAATGATTATTGGTCAGAAAAATGAGATTCTATTATACCCGATTACTAAGGCGCGTGTTTTCTCGATTTGAGATATGGTTTTTAATTGTTTATAGGTCTTTGGTCACTGTCTTATAATTATAGTTTTTCTTAAGAGTTTTATTTAACGTGTTAGGTGAAAGAGCACTTGAATATTTCACTAAACTTTTTAACTATTTAACAGACTACTTAGATACTTGTCTTTCTCAGAACTCTGACAAACATCATCGATTTGACTTTTACTACTGCGGTTGTGAAACCCCTAGACTCAGCAGCCGTGTGGCTAACCGGTACTAGGTTTGGGTCAGGAATAAAGGAGTAGAACTTAAAGGCAGCTATGTAGCTAACCTAGGAGCAGATAGAACCCGAAGGCAGCTATGTAGCTAACCTGGGAGCTGGTTCTAGGTGAGACAAAAGCCTGCCGAACTGAAGGATCGGTAGCGTATTTATATTATAAAGTTATTTTGCCTTTAATGTTTATATAATAATTTCCAAGTTCAAACTTAGGACAGGGTGATATTTATTTAGTAGCTTATGCATTTTAGTTGATTACAATATTAATGATTGGTTCCTGGCTAACAAGCTTAGCCTGAACATCTCAAAACTCAAAACATTAATTTTAGTTTTCGCATAATTTTTTTTCAATTACCAACGGATGCTCAGGTTAAGTTTCTTGGAGTGACCTTGAACCTGGGAGAAACATGTTGATTCTCTTGGTGGAAAATTATCAAGGATCATATATCTTATCAGAAGCCTTAGTGGGTTTGTCACGATGCCTACTCTGTTGGCGGCTAACCATGGTTACTTTTCCTACAACATGACATATTATGATGCCGTACTCAATTGGGGCCATTCACCTCATACCGAAAAACTCTTTAGACTACAACATAGATGTGTTCGTATCATGATGGGGATGCGTTATCGTGACGGCTGTCGTCAGTGTTTTAAAGAGCTTAAAATACTTACATTTCCCCCATATATATTTTTTTTTACTGCCTTACTTATTTAAAGGAAAATAAGGCTTCTCTTGTCACACCGACCTGCATAACTACGAAACAAGGCAGCGTGCAGCGTGAAGATCTACTCCCTGACTTTCATAGGCTGGCTAGAACCAGGAGGGGCACCGATTACCACTGTATAAAATATTTTAATGTTCTCCCAATGCACATAAGGTCATTAGAGAACAAAGTATTTTCTCAAACAATACTTAACTGGGAAAGCATTTTATTCTACCAGGGATTACCTCACGAATGACTTTTCTGATGTTGTCTTGATGTTGGTGTTGCTTTGGTTTTTGTCTGTCTTGAAGAGTGCTGCTGTGTTGTGTATAATGTATGTTTGCATATTAGGATAATGTTTTTATAATCCATATGTTTTTGCAATTTTATAATAAAAAATCTGATGTTATAGCTATAAGTATTAATTAAATTTTATATAAATAGTCTAATTATTGTATGTCATATTCGACTTTACTCTCTGCTGACCTGTTGCGACGCGCTTTCTGTGTAATATTTTTTTTTATTTATTATTTCAAAAAATAACAGAAAAAGATGTTAAATGCTCATGGAGCTATGACGAGTTCAACCGAGATGAGTGATAATGTACACTTACCGAATTCGACCAGTTATCCACCGCGAAAATAATTACCCGGCAAGGTCGGAATGCAAGACCTTGTAGCAAGCTGTAAAGTGAGCGCGCAGTTTGCCCGCTGCTCAATTAACCGGAGAAAGGTTCATTGGGCGCCACCGAGTTCGTTACGGACCAAACTGGAGATCCCCGCGTTATTCGTGGAACATGCTGCAAGATCCTCACTCTCCAAGGTATACTTTGTCGATAAGAAGCGCTAAAAAGAATGTCACCACCAAATCACTAGTAAAGCTGCAAAGTTACGATAAGTAAATTGTTGAGCCAAATAAAAACGCCGTAGATACGATACTATCTCTTTATTTGTAAAGAACGAAATAGGCAACAAGAATAGCCCTGAATAGGGGTAATAAAATGAGTAAATTGCAATCAGTGATTCCAAAAAAAAGCTATATATAAATTAAATTACGACACCGACAATTGTAGATAGTTCAAAAAACTAATTTACTAACAATGAAATTATATCTATTAAATAAAATTGTTTATCAGTGGTTGACCAAAACTCCATGTTGATAAAGGGGAAATAATGGAATTGATGAATCGACAGCAGTCAAGTGCTCCAGAGAAGAGAAAAAAAAACTTAATTTGGGTTTCGTCTACCGCGCGGGATCACGTAAACCGCAAAGATAAGGTGGGCGCAAGTAGTTACAAAGGTAAAGGTGCTAACTTAAAGAGACAGTTATTTCAAAACAGTCATTTAAAACTAAAAATATTGAACACTTAGCTTTCACTGAAGTTTCACCGTCAGGTGAACACGGGCGGCCTGTTCCGGGAGGACCAAACTGGGTGGACGAACCTCCGACGTCCAACACGTCTAGCTGGTCCAATGGACTATCCGATTGCGCCGGGTAAGTGGTCTACAAAGTTCCACTAAGCCAAAACTACAGCATCGCAGCCAAGTGGGTGGACCTCCATCATGCCAAACATTGGTGGTCCTAGGTCGTCTAAGAGGAAAGTTCTGTCCAGTGTCGTTCAGTCACAGCTACTGTACGCGGCGCCTGTTTGGCGGGGGACACTCGGAAATAAAAAATTGCGCCAGAAACTTGTAAGTACCCAACGACAGATATTAATGAGGATTTGTAGTACATACAGAAGTGTGTCAGCAGAGGCAGCAGCGGTGCTGGCTGGTATTCCTCCGATGCATCTACAGGCCGATGAGAGGGTCAGAAAATATAGAGGGCAGAATAGGAAAGAAGCGCAAGAGGAGACATTTCGGAAGTGCCAACACGAGTGGGAAACCGCGAAGACGGATGCAAGAAGGTGGGTGGAGAGATCAACGGGCGAGGTTGACTACTACCTGTCGCAAGCACTGTCGGGTCACGGCTGCTTTCGCAAGTACCTATGGGAACGAAGGAAATCGAATAGCGAGCAATGTGGCTACTGTGATGAAGTGGACGACGCAAATCACACCCTCTTCCACTGCCCGCAATGGGAACCACTGTGGGTGGAATATCGAAGGGCGGGGGGGAATGAATTCGACCCCATCAACATGATGGAAAGTCTAATCGAATCGAATGAAGGATGGCAGAGAGTATATGGCACAGTGAGGAAAATACTGGAGAGAAAGGAGAGAGACGGTAAATAGACAAGAGGAAGACCTCTCCACGACCGAAGGAATGCCAGAGCGGTTCCGGCGTGGTGAGCGAAAGAGGGGGAAGGGTTTAGTCGGTCGGTGTTTCCTGGACTGGAACACTAACCCGACACACCTCGGGAACATAAGATCGCCATGAGCCAAACCCGGATGTCTAATAAGCAGATTTCTAATCCCCTCAAAAAAAAAATGGGTGGACTACCAAGTTCCCGCCTGGTGGGAGGACCCTAGGAATGAAAACATTCCCTAGTGACGAATCACAATAATATGTGAATCGATTGCTATTACATACTCTCTCAAAAGAATAATTTAACAGAGTTTCAAATTTCGAATCAAAGAGAGGGTTTTCCCCTTTTTATTTTAAATCAGATTTCAAAAATGAAGCAAAAGTTAAAAAAAAAGAATAAATGAGAAAAATGGCACCACCGTAATAATATATTAGAGCAATCGAAATATTACAACTATAACTTAATATTAGTTATGCAGAAAACAAAAAGTTCAGTTCGCCCAAGCGAAGTCGACATCATCAGTTAAAAATAACATTACAGCCTTTTAGAAAGAGGAAATAAGCAGTCCAAGAATTTAGACCGAGATTGGCACAGCAAAATAAACGTACATAATCGTTGAAAGCAGTAAAAAAACAGCAATAGATCAAAATAAAAGATAAATGAATGTAATTAAATAGATTGTTCCTAGTCTGGTACAGATAAAATTCATACCATATTGATAAGAGTTCAAGTATGATCTAAATAATAAACAAAATGCACTAAAATAAACTTTAATGAAAAATCATACTAAACGAATTTGACGAATAAATGGTCTACATGACTTTCCAATATTATTATCAAATATATAGCATAACCCTTCCTGAATTTTACTAATTCAAGAGAAAAGTTCAAGTACGGCCCACAGAACGAACCAAAAGCACTAAAATATACTTAAATAAAACATCGTACTAGACGAATTTGGTAAATAAATGATCCGAACGACCTTCCAATATTAATATTAAAAAGATAGCGTGCCTCTACCTTTATTTTAATAAATCGAGAATAAAGTTCAATAAGGTAAACAACAATTATCGAAAATATGTGAAAATATCTAATCTGCATTAAAGAACGCGATTTGATGGCTTCCCTTAGGAACGAAAACTATTAACAAAATTGCATTACGCAACTATTAACAACCGAATTTCCCGGTTTAGTATCTGATGAATAATTGAAATCAACTACCCACACGAATCACTACAAGTTAATTGCAAGATTATTATTAAAATTAAAGATAAAAACAATAATTCCCCATTGCATCAATTCTAACTTCGGTAACAGAATAAACTCCATGAAATTAGCAGTTTTAGCATTAATTGCAACTTATTGCTACAGACAATAGATGCCTTTGATAAGGCAACATAAAAATCAATGATTAAATTTTAATAAATGAAGAGTGAAGGCTGTGTGCATGTACGAAATGTACTAAATAAAAAACTTTTGTATTCCATGCATAAATGTATGCATGGAATACAAAAGTTTTTCGATTAAATTTTACACTCGCTGCTAAACCGCTACAGAAAGGTCAAATAAATCGAACTACTAAATTATTGAAAATCTACATTACGTTTCGTCGGAAATAAAATAAAAACGATTAATTAGGCTAATCGCAAGACCCCGTGAATAAATAAGAATGACTATTCCGTTCAAATATAAAAGCCCAAAAGCTTTAATTAATCTCTAATTCATTTGACGGCATGCCGATCAATTAAGCTAATAAATCGAGTCCGAAATCAAAGAAAACGATTAATTGAATCAAGCGCGAAACCCAGCGAGTAAATACAAATGATCAGCCATCCGAATACAAAGCCTATAAGCCTTAATTAATCTTTAATCAAAATTACGTCACGCCGATTAATTAAGCTAATTAAATCGAGTCCGATATGAATGAATAGCGAAAAAACAAAAATGCAATTAATAAAGACACGAGAAATGCAAAACATCTGCAATTAATAAAGAAAACACCTCTTAAAATGAGGGCCAAAAGCCGTAACACGAGGCGCTAATCACACAATGGCTTCCTACACCAGACAAAGCAGATTCCGAAATCCTCGCCAGGCGAGTTATTCCTGCATCTACAGCACTAAAACTAACGAAAGCAAAACGTAATGGCCGATGCGAAAGTTACTACGTTGTTTGTCGACAAAATCCAACTGAGGTGTCTGGAATTAAACCAGATTTTAATAAATCGACAAGTTAACAGGAAAATTTCACCAGAAAAAGGTGTCGTACCAGACCGAGAACGAAGGAGTCGTCTCGCTTGTGCAAAATGAAACCGACGCGCAGGATTCTCACACCGCGCAACCAACAAAGCATGAAACGACAGAGATTATGACGAAGGCGCCAGATAGATATGAGTTCGAATTACATCTCGGATTCAAGCGTAAATCCGAAATAGTACCAGGGGCGTACTAGAAATTCACTTCTAGTTAGCGACCAAAATGGAATCTCACAAGGAATATAATAATTTCCATCTCGAACCGAATTTCGGTATAATTTGCCTATACTACTTACCTAGTTTTGTCAGTTGAAATTGTCTATGCTTTTCTTCCGTTTCTTTATTTGTCATACTCATACTTATTTCAACAAGATGTACCGATATTTCTTCATAATTTGAAGAAAAATCGGTAACCGAAGATAAAATTACTAAATTTTCGTACTAAATTAATGATCCAAATGAATTGGATGCATTCTTAACAAAAACTTCTACACGCAATTATACAAATTGTATTACTTTTTAACGCCATTTCTAGGAATTAATATTAAGCAAACTCATATCTCCTGAATTTTTAGGAATACATGCAAGCCATCAAACAATTTCCGCATAAAGATACACCTTCGATGTTTGGTCTCCCAGAAAATATCGATAAAGCAAGAGAGAAACAGATGTCTTTAAAATTAATCCAACGGTTGAAAGGTAACCTCTCACTTTAGAAAACAAAAATGATCTACTTATAGAGCTCTACATTTTGCTTCTAGGATTTTATCAGAAACAAAATACCGACAGTCCTACGAAAGAGATCAACTTTAAAGATTTGCATCCATATTTTAATCTGTGGAAAAAATTGAATCAAGGCCAAGATTTTATAAGATTGACGCTTTCTGTAGGATACAGTGGTGAATCTGCTATCGAAGGATTTATCCTTGAGGAGTATATGACGGGAGTATCTTTGATTCAAACTATACACCGATGTTTTACTAATCTGAATAAAATATCTAAAGGAGCGATAGAGGCGGACGACAATGATATATCAATGGTCAAGTATATTTTGAAATCACAGGTATGCACTGTATGTAGGGAGCATACTTGAGTTTTTAAAATATGAATTCAACGTTTTAGACTCCCAAACAGTGGCTGGATTACTGGGACGGACCAAAAGACCCTAACCAATACTTACAGGAGGTTCTACACAAGACCACTTATCTGTCAACATGGAAATCGGGAAATGTCCATGACTTGATAAAACAACCAGTTAAATTATGGCTGTTCTTCAGCCCGGAAACGTTTTTAGCATGTTCGAAACAGGAGTTTGCCAGGTATAGGTTATATCATTTTGTCCGAACGTAAAAAAAAATGCATTTCGAATTTTTAGATCAGCAAATGTAAGTCTGGATGATCTCATTCTACGAACCAGCTGGAATCATTCCAACAATGATGCAATAATTTTATCTGACTTACTTATCGAAGGAGGATTACTTAAAAACAAAGTTTTAAAACAATGTAAAAGTGGCTCTGAAAGTATTAACTTGGTTCCCAATTGCTACTTGAACTGGACTGAAAAGGTAATACGCGTTAATAATTCAATTCACAAGTCAACTTGAGAAGTCGTTTCCTAATCCAAGGTATTGGGAACGGTCTAGCTCAAGGATGTAATCGAACATTCAAATCGAAGACCTACATTTTCTTTTGTAAATGTCTTTCAAAATAATCTTTATTAAACCATAATGATAAAGACCGACAAAATCACCGGCTAAAACCGACATCGCCTGTCTGATGATTTAATAAGTTTAAATAAACGCTGCTGAAATTTCTTAGGCATAATCATTGCTAGTTAGATTGTTATGGCTATTTCTTCTTATTTTGGTACATCGAGTAACCCTTCTTGTTTTTAGGGAAGAGCACATCGTGACGACTTCGTGGAATTTCCATTATACACCAATTCAAGCAGGGAAAATAAAATCGCAAACTTGCAAGTGGAATGTGATGTTAGCTTAAGGGAACAATACATATTAAGTGGCCTTGCCTTTTATTTAAAATATTAGTAATGAAAATAAATATAGTCTATAACAATTTATACACATGCTAGTCTTGTAAGCTAGCCAAAACAAAGTTGTAAAAATTCCGAGAATATAATAGAATTAAAAAACATTTACTCATAAATGTGGTCTGTCATTGGTACCAATTTTTGACAATTATGACATTCCCATATCCAATCGGGTGCAACACAGGTGGCGGATGGACATATATCCTTCAGAACTCTGTAGTTACGACTGTTTGTTACTATAATATCTATCGTAGCGTCCAGGTTGTCCACTAATATGCTAAAAAAGATGTAAACTATATTGTTATCAAAATCAACTTAAAGTCAAAGATATGTTCGTATCCAAAGATACAAAATCTTGTTGACAAAGTACAATAATAATGGAGAAAGTTAAATAAATATATTACCTTATCTAGTTAATCTGCTATATTTAAAATGTTTAGATATTGTCACGAATAGTTTAGGGGGTAGCGTGTTTCTTAAAGAATAACTTCTCAGAGAAGAGCCGCGTCACGATTAGTACAATGACGGGGTCTCAATGCTTCCTTTACTCTACCAATGTATGTTCTATTCGTGAGGACACGCCTTGTTCAGCGTGCCGGGGGGTAACTTAGGTAGACCGAGACCGAGTTACGTGGGGTAAGAAGAGATGATAAAATAAGCACGTTTCGTTTATAACAATAACAATGTATTAACGATAAAACTTTAACAATGATTATTGGTCAGAAAAATGAGATTCTATTATACCCGATTACTACGGTGCGCATATTTTCTCGATTTGAGGTACTGTTTATAGGTCTTTGTTTACTGTCTTATGATTATATGATTTATAGTTTTTCTTAAGAGTTGGGTTTTATTTAAGAGCACTAAAAGATTTCACTAAACTTTTTAACTGACTATTTAGACACTTGTCTTTCTCAGCACTCTGACAAACTTGTCAGAACTTTACTATGGAGGTTGTGAAACCCCTGGTCCTAGCAGTCGTCAAGTGACTAACCGGTACCAGATTTGGAAGGAATGGACTAGAACCTAAAGCAACCGTATGGCTAACTTTAAGAGCGGATAGAACCCGAAGGCAGTCGTTAAATGGCTAACAGTGGGAGCTGGAGGCGAGACTAAAGTGCGTATTTATATTAAAAAAGTGATGATCATGGCATGCTTAAGGCTGAAAGTCGCTCCCGTTGATTGCTCGCGTTGTTTATAGTTTGCTTTTAATGTTTATATAACAATCTCCAAGTTCAAACTTACGACAGGGTGATATTTCTTTAGTAGCTTATGCATTTTAGTAGATTACAATATTCTTAATCCGGCTTTCGGACGTCTCAAGTGACCTGACAATCTTTGGATTGTGTCAGCCATAGGATGCTGCTGTGCAAAGGTATATTTAAATTATATTTCTACATATATGCGCTATTTATTATTCGTTATAAAACAAACGTCGCAAAATTTACGAAGACACAATAAAGCTTGCTTGAAACTTATACCATTCCAGTAGAATAGACCAATTGACTAATAAATCCAGGGAGTCTTGGAGAATTGTGAATGACATACGTGGTGAACGTGGGAACCCTCTTGTCCCTGACACATTGACGGCCGAGTCGCTTTGACTCTCTCTGAAAACTTGCCGCTATCTGATACCGATCCGGGATCATACTTAAATAAGGTTCAGGTTACTAAAACATTCTTCCTCAGGTCCCATTATTCAAGGGAGGGGACCATGATAGTCATTCAAACGTTAGACCTATAGCTCTGCTCCCCACTCTTGGTAAATTGGTGGAGAGATTGGTAAAAACTCGAATAATGGACTTTCTAAAAGAGCATAATATTCTAAATATTCAACAATTTGTCTTCCAGGCTGGAGTGGGAACCAGTGATTCTGTGTTTAATTTTCTGTATATGCAGTTGAATTCCGGAGAGTGTGCAGCGGTAGTTTTCTGTGACTTATCCAAAGCCTTTCATTGTGTGAGTCACATAATACTGCTGCAGAAACTTGAATTTATGGTTTCAGAGGAGTTGCACTTAACTGGTTCCGCTCATACCTGTCGAGTAGAATACAAAGAGTGCTTTTTGGGAACGCTGAGTCTAGTCGACTACAAAATGATGTGTGTGTGTGCCCCAGGGTTCCGTCCTTGGACCAATCTTGTTCCTAATTTACGTCAACGTCTTCCGCAGATCCCAATTAAGAGCAAATTTTCTCTCTTTACGAGTGATACGCGGTTCAGATCCTAATTGGCTAAAGGCTACTATTGATGAAGACTTAATTCTGGTGAACTCATGGTGCGAGTCTAACAGGTTGACATTTAATGTTTCCAAGACCAATATTTTGACTTTCAAATGTAATCTGAGGAGGCTATTACTCTGCAAAACAAAATGATGACACTAGCAAGTTTTTGGTTTGACAATTGATAAGCAACTAAAATTTGAACCCCATGCCTCTTCTTTAATAAATAAACTGTCATCTAACTGTTTTGCTATTCGAGTAATTGCAAATTTTTTACTTGGATTTAGTGTGCTTTAAAATGCCTATCATTGCGTCCCATCTTAGGTATGGCGTAGTGTTTTGTGGGGTGGGCTCTCAGTTTTTGTTCAACTCACTATTTATCTTGCAGAAACAAGGCATTCGTTATATGTGTCGAGTTTTGTTTTCCAACCTCCTGTCGAGCCTTATTTTTGAAAAATTCTGTGCTGACACTGTCTTCTATATTTATACTGGAGATAGTTTGTCTTATACATAAAAATATATAAGCATCGGCTTAACTCTCTATCAGATTACAATTTTCGAAACTCCTTCACACTTGCACGACCCATCCCAAAAACTGAGCGGATGAGGGTCTCTATTGTGTATGGGGGCAGGAGGGTTTTTTTTCACCATCTGCCTCTTCGCTTAAGAAAAATGGAATGTGAAGGTAGCTTCAGAAAAAAATTACTGGCAGAAGCATTTATTCTCTGGAACAATACATTTTAATACAAACTTTTAGTGGTGACTATCTGTTTAGTTTTTTATGAATTCTTTTGTTTATTTTTGTTTGTTTATTTATTTACTTGTATTCATCAAACATTTTGTACGTAAAAATTTATTTTCTACTGTCAGCATGTAGATAATTAATTTTAATTTCTTAACTGCTTTAGTAGAGAGCTATAGCCTGGTTCAATTCTCCCGGGGGCTATAGACGGGTTCAATTCTCCCCCCTCCACTTCTCAAGCGCACAGATGCGATGGCATGCAATTAGAAAAACCCTTTTCGCAATCGAGCAGTGGTCGTTGCTAGAGTTCTTCTAATTATTTAAACGTGGAGAAATTATAGATGTGATGCCACCAAAGCTTAGTCAAAGAGTCCGTCTTTATGAATTTAATTCCTTTAAATTATTTTTACATTCTCTAAAATTTAATTATTTTCCAGATAAAATAAGTGACCTATGAACAAGCTGGCAGCGTTTACCTTTAAAAGAAAATTAGTGAATGTCTATATAAAATTCTGGGGCGTATTTATATCCCAAGTCCCCGCATTCGATTAATCCTTCAGGAACTACAACTCTCGCCCTTATTGCCAAAACGATATCGGCGTGGAATGGAATGTTACAAATTTCTACCTACCTAGTCTGTCCCCTTTCAAGGCTTCTTGCATGATTTTAGCAGTTTTTAACAAAGCCGATTTCATGATTTTCTACATGCTAATGTACCTTGTTTTACCATATTACGTATAAATATATATTCCTACACTGATAAAAACGTTTGTTTATATTAAAAAAAATAGAGTTGTCCCAAATAAATATTTACGGTAATTTTACGATTTATCAAAAACTCAAACATTTTATTTATGAGGACATCTATTACAATGCCGACGTGCATCAGGTTTGAATTATACCCATAAAGAACGCAACATAAGAGAAACATTTTTATTTCCAAATAAAATAAACATTTGACTTCGACATCAATTTGTGCTTGTCGAAAGATGACAAATTGGACTAAAATGGTCAGCCACGTAATTCGCGGTAGTTTTTTCAATAAAACTGATTAGCTGCACTAAAACTGATGCTAAAAATGAATAGAGTTTACAACCTGTTAAAATGATACAACTTCCAATGAAAAAACTCAATTAAAATTTATATAAAAATTTTCTGAAAGTTGAGCCTTTAAAAAAATCATAGCTATAGCCGTGGAAACACCAGCCAATCAAAATAGTCTCTGTATATAGGTATATTCCCTTAGATCTATCCAAAAATATAAAGCCAACTTTTTCTCGACCCCTCATAGATTTGTATATAGCATGTTCACAAGCAAACCCACTCTGCATAAAGTATATTGAATATAATAAAAAACTCCGCAATATAAATTAAATAAAATTAAAATGATCAGTTTCCGTTACATTAAAAATATACATTTTTATAAATAATTCCATTACACACTAAATGATTGTCGATTTTTAAGGAACGCAACTCATTTTCGTGAAAAATCTCTTAACCTATTTTCTTCGTTAAACCAGAATAGCTTTGTTTCAATGATTTTTCTTATAAAATTAGTTTTGTTGTAATTTAAGTAAAGTAGCTGATCCCTAACCCAAATACCCCCTTAGCTAAAAAAATCCTTATTGTAAATATTTGTGATTATAAAATACGTGTGCTAGAAATATACCCAATTAAATTGTATATTTTAGTTTTAAGTTTGGACAACTACTTTAACCTTTAACTAAAGTACCATTATGCCATGGGCCAGCTCAAAGTCATTCAAGGTCAAAGGTGCGATCTTCAACTATCCGCAAGAGCACTCGAGATCGATGTCGATTGAAATTATCTGAAGGGCACACAAAGTCAAGTTGCATGTCCTTAACTGATTTTCAAACATCATGAACAACCCTCTGCAAACAGTCCCAAGTGCGTTTAAGTCCATATTGAGCAATCCCAAGATCATATGCACAAGCATCAACAAAAAACTCAAGGGTATTCAAAATCAAATTATCCTAATGTCATTTAAGGTAAAACATACCACAAAACGGTCCCAAGAGCGTTCAAGGTCATGTACACTTGGAGCAATCTCAAGGTCATATGTGCGACTTTCAACATACAAAACTCAAGGACAAAATAGGTCAATGTCATTCAAGGTCGAATACACCCAAGGCCAAGTGGGAGGGGTCTATCTAATTGCGTGATCTTAAAAAAAAACTGAAAGTCAAATGTCAAGGACATTCAAGGTCAAATTAACCCAATATCATTCAAGGTCGAATACACCCAAGGCCAATTGGACGGGCTCTATCTAATAAAATGTCAAGGACATTCAAGGTCAACTTAGCACACTGTCATTCAAGGTCGAATACACCCAAGGCCAAGTAGACGGGAGGGTCTATCTCAAGGTCACAGTTCAAGGTCATTCAAGGTCGAATATACCCAAAGCCAAGTGGGCGGAGTCTATTTCAAGGTCACCGGGAGGTGAAGGGACAAAAAAAAGTTGGGGGGAGAATTGAACCCGTCTATAGTACCCGGGAGAGTTGAACCAGGCTATAGCTCTCTACTTGCTTTGTTAACAACAGTTCTGTTTATGACAATAAACTGACTAATATAAACAGGAACTCTATATTTTTATTTTTTTTGGTTGAATTTACATCGAAGATTATTCAAATTCAAATATATTACAGGTTACTTAAATTACATAGTAATCCTACCTTAGTCAAAAGAAAAATAAATCCTTGAATTTTATTTTTTTTTACTATATTTATCTCGAATTTTCTCTTTTATAAAAGACTCTTGTTTTTTTTTGCGGCTTTAAGCCTTTTTTATAAACTTTTTTTAGTTTTTTCAGTTCAGATTTGGCAAACTCAAAACTATTAAGTTTACAATAATCTGCTAGAAAGATTACTGTTTCTCTCCTTCCCTTTAGTTCGCTATTAAACCAGCCAATATCTCCAAACGGTCTACCAGAGCGAACTGGGAAGGTTTTCTCGGGAAAGGCTGCAGGTATGCTCCCTCAATGAGCCCCAAAAAGTATCAAATTTTTGGTCAATATTAAGATCATCATTATTGATGAAGTCAAAAGAACATTCATTTACTGCGTTGTAGAAGCAATCCCTTTTCTGTCATGGGCCTACACTTATGTTGCTCTTCCCTTACCGAAACCGGGCTCAGATTGATTGCCAGCTGAACAAGTGGTCCACAGTGATCAGAGACGCTCAAATCCATGATACTAATGGAGACAGATGAGGGATAAAAATTAATAAAGACATTATCACGGCATGCACTCTGTCTAGTACTCCCACTAACTAGCTGATTAAAGCCATTGCTCAGTAAAGAGTCACAGAGCATTGTGCACTCTCTTTGATCGGCATTGAAGTGGACATTGAGGTTTTCAACTATAATAATTTTTTGATTTATTTTAAATTTAGAAATAATATTTTTAATGATATTCAAATATTGCTGAAAGTCTCCACTTGCTGGCCTATAAATTGTGTGATACTAAGGCCCCTTTAAAACACTGCATTTACCTCCACAACATTCTCTAAACTAAGATCTGATATTGAGCCGAGCGAAGATACATCCAATTAAGGTTTAGTTAAAATTTCTGAGCCTCTGCCCTTATTGTTTCTTGTACTGATGCAGCTCTTTACTTCCAGTCCTTCTAAGTGCAAAGAATGAATTTCTTGGCAAGAGAGCCAATGTTCCGTCAGACATAGTGCGTCTATGTCCATTTCATTCATGTGCATTTTCAAATCCAGTGTTTTGTTACGAACAGATCGAGCATTTAGGTGGAAAAGATTTAGCTTGCAGTCTGAAACTGTATTGAAGGAACCAGAGTTTTTTGGCGTTGGAGGTTCAGAAAATGGATAATTATAGTCCCCCTGGGCCACAGATTTCGCACATGACTTTGTCTCTTCTTTGATAGGGTACCATGATTTTGAATGAATTTCTGTGTGCATCCTTTTTGGTCCTCAATTTTTCACAGGTTGCTCCTTGATTCAGATTTTTTGTTTTAAAAAAGGCCAGAACATCATCCTTTGTTGTTTCAGGTTATTATAAATTTTTTGGAGACGCTAAAATTATTTTAGCAGTACCAGGGTTGGTGTTACTGTAATTTTTTATATTTTATATGTAATTTGTTTTTCCAAATTTTTGTCAGAATTCTTATGTAATGTTAAAATATAACTGCTATGAGTGCAAAGAGCCTTGTATTGGTAAAGCTAGGCCCAAGAAAGATGAAATATTTGGTGCCCCATGTGATGGGTGTAAACTAATTTTTTGCAAGAATTGTGCTAAGCTCTCAACTACTGAATCTGATGCGGTGGCTTTATCTCAGAGAAATTTAATTTTCTTTTGTCAGGATTGTAAATGACAACTAAAGGATTTACCTAATATAAAAAAGCTAATAAGTAGTCTTGACACTCAAAAATCAAAGTGCAAGAAAAAAGATGCCCAAATAGAAGTCCTTCAAAGAAAAATTATTGACACTACAGATGAAATGCAATGCGAAATTGACAGGCTTCTAGCTGATAATGCTCAGAAGATTTATCACCTCAAGCGCCTTAGACGCAGAACTCAGGATTTTGAGGATATGGCGCGCTGGTAACTGAGGAAGATAATAATTCAATAATAGAAAATCAATTCAAAGAAATCGAGAAGATGAACAATCAAACAATTCAACTGTTAGACTCTAATACCAGTCAAATCTCCCTCATTACAGAACTAAAATGCAAGGTGAATAGTCTTGAAAACCAAGTTAAGGACTTTCAGCTTGAAAAGCAAGATTTTGGGAATAAGATTACCACATTGTTGCGTGAAAAGGATCTTTTGGTTGCTGATTTAAAGAACACAAAATACGACCTAATGAAAGTTTCTACTGAGAACCAGGAATCAAGTAGGAAATTAAATTTATATCTAACCGACATGGAAGAACAACAGAAAATAATAGAATCCTTTAAAGATGAAATCAGCCAACATGATGCTTTACAAAAATTAGAAGAATCTAAACAGATTCTTAGAACTGATATTTTGGACCTCCAGACCCAGTGTCGTGAAATGGTGTCCACTATTCGAATTTTAGAGTCCGAAAATAATAGACTCTCAGTCGAACTAGGATCATTGGAGAGAGCTATTCCAACTCTAACCCCAAATAGTGACTGTAGTAGTGACAGTGGTGATATAGTGATAAGTAGAACAGGTTTAGACTGTGATGTTTTACCCAAGATGAAACGTAGGGAAAGGAGTCTTCTATTTTTATCAGATGACTGTGGAGGATCTCTTTTTCTCCCCCTGAATAAAGCTCTAAGAAACAATAATCAATTAAAGAATATAAAATTTCAACATATTTTAAAATCGGGCGCACATCTGGTAAATGTGATTGAAAATATTAGTGATCATACTAAGAACTTGAATTACAATGACTATGTAATGGCAGGTTCTAAGGATTTTTTAAGTAATATGTACCCTAATGTAAGGAATATTTTGGATGTTATTGAAAGTTGCTGTCACACCAATTTTATTGTATTTTCTATCCCCTACATAAAGTCACACAGTAATTTTAATTATTACAAGCTAAATTTAGCGATTTCTAAGTATAATTCTAGGCTAAGATATTTAATAGACTGTCATAACTCTAAGTCAGAAAATGTTGTTCATTATGTTGATTACACTAGTTTTTCTACAGACTCAAAAACAAGCTTAAACAAAAAGAGTAGGTTGTGTAATTCAGTTTTGGATCTTGTAATGTTAAACAACGTTTTTAAATGCAAAAATCTAACTTTCATTAAGACTGTTTCACTTGAAAATTTTGATGGTAATAACGTCATTAGAGCGTCTCAAGCATCGCCAGAGATAGATGACAATACTGATATAAATTTTTTGAGGGCCTGGATTTGATTTTATCCTCTACTCCACATTCATCGAGGATTATTTTGACCGGAGATTTCAATATTAATTTTAGTGATAGTAATTCCTCTAATACTATCTTTCTCTCAAACTTGTTTGATGTTTATGGTTTATCTATGCATGTCGATGAGCCGACTCGTATCACAGATACTTCCTCTACGATTATTGATTATGTCTGTTCAAATTATGATAATGTACTTTGCTCAGTCTTAAGTGCGGGAATGTTCGATCACGAGGTGGTGAGTTGTATAATTCAGAGTGAAACTGAACCTTTCGTAAAATCTTCAAGGCGTACTCCCGGTGGAATCTTCAACACTGCCAGTTTTGTGAAATTTCACCATTTGTGTAGTAATGTTAATTGGGCAAATTTAAATTTTACCTCCAGTCCTATCTTTAGTTTCTATGATGTTTTATGTAATTTATTTAACAAAGCCTTTCCTGTGAAATTAATTAAAAAGAAATGTAGACAACCCAAATCATGGCTCACTAAAGGTCTTAAAATATCATCATGCAATCTTCGCTCTCTAAACTACATAAAAAAAATTAGTAATTGCCATGCCTTCCATATCTATTGTAATAATTACCGTAGTATATATCGAAAACTTATTAAACTTGCCAAAAATAGGTACTATAACAAAAGACTTTGTAAGGCGACTAATAGGCTAAAGGAAAGCTGGTCAATTATCAACGAATTTCGAAATAACTCTCAGAATCACAGAGGCTCTAATATTAATCCGGATAATCTTAATAATTATTACTGCAATATGGCCAGTGCTCTAACTAAGAACTTGTCACCCATAACGGATCCTCTATCATATCTTCGAGTTGTACATAACATTGGCTATTTTGCTTTTTTTGACACTGATTTACAGGAACTCAAGAAAGTTATTTCTGATATATAGAACAAAAAGTCCAGTGGTGTGGATGAAATCTCCGCAGAAGTCTTTTACATCTGCCAAATAGTGCTTTGCATGATGCTCTTTCAGCCGCTGTGAATGAATCTTGGTCACAGGGTGTTTTTCCGGATTTCCTTAAGTCAGCTGTAGTAATTCCTCTTTTTAAGGGTGGTGATTCTGAGGAGCCTTCCAATTACCACCCAATATCCTTGTTGCCAACTCTGTCCAAGATCATTGAAAAGCTTGTGAAAAAAGGATTTGGGACTATCTTCAATCTTTTAACTTAATAACTGCAAGTCAGTTTGGTTTCTAGGCAGAGAAGCGTACCCATGACGCCATCTTTCACTTTCTCGAAAGGGTCTACTTTGCTGTAAATGGGGGCAATGCTTCGACCGCAGTGTTCTGTGATCTATCTAAGGCCATTGACTGTGTAGATCATGGGATACTGCTGTCAAAGCTTGAGCGTTATGGTTTTCGGGGTTCTGTAAATTTATGGTTTAGATCGTATCTTGGAAATCGAAAACAATTAGTTGTGCATTGTGGAACAAAATCCTCTTCTCTAAAGATAAAGTGTGGTGTGCCTCAGGGATCCGTTTTGGGCCCTATTCTCTTTTTATTATATATTAATGATCTTGTTTATATAAATATATCTGGAGAGTTTACTTTGTTTGCAGACGATACTTCAATATTGTGGCAAAATAGAAATATGATAGGTCTGAGGAATACCATAATAAGAGACCTAAGTATTGTTAAAGATTGGTTTGAAGCTAACCGCCTTTGTTTAAACTTGAGCAAAACTCATGTTGTTGGTTTTAAGTGTGAAGTCGACGGCTTGCTTTCTGATCATCTTCTTGACATTCCAGCCACAAAGTTCCTAGGAATAATTATCGATGGAGTACTACGTTTTGAAAACCATATAATCACTCTGAGCAAAAAACTCTCATCAGGATGCTTTGCTGTAAAAGCTATAAGGGAAGGCCAGAATCTCGCCCGGTCAGTGTATTTTTCGTTGTTTGAGTCTTACCTGAGATATGGTATACCATTCTGGGGTGTGGCTAATCAGGGACTTTTAAGTATGCTCTTCATTCTCCAAAGGAAGGCTGTTCGATTTATGGTGAATGTGGCCCAGAGAGAATCTTGCAGACCCCACTTTAAAAATCAAAGAATTTTAACCCTTATTTCAATTTTTGTTTTAGAGACTTCTTCCCTAATATTTAAGAACAGAACAAGACTCCAGGGCCCCACCTCTCACTATGAGACTCGAATCCGTTAGACTCTTAATTTGCCTTTACCAATTCCAAAAAGTTCCTTGGTTTACGAGGGTCGAAAAATGTTTAACCATTTACCCTCGCACTTAAGGTTGGTTGGGTCTTTGAAAGTCTGCCGGCTGCTTAAAAGCTAACTTTTGGACAGAGCCTTCTATAGCTTGGATGAATTCTATCAAGATAATCTTGATTGATATGAGTGTGTTTTTTTTTCTCCTTTTTTTACCTTTTTCTCGTTTATACAAGCAAGACTTGACATAAGGGAAAAGAAAATTAATATTGACCTCCTTAGAGTTAAGCCAAATTTTTTAACCTGTACATATATTTTGGATTTTTAACTGAATTGACTGATGATTTTATACATTTATCTTAGCAATGATCACCCGGTTCCTTTTTTTTTCTTCCTAATTTTATTTGATGTTCTCTTAATGCTTGTCAGTCCACTCATTTTAACCTTTACTTTTAACCTGCTGTTTTGGGTTTACATGCAATTTTAAATTGTATATAGTTTTAGTTTGGTTTTATATTGTCGTTATATACTGTGTCTACTGTATTGTTTATGTCTTATTGTACCTATTGGCGTCTTGTTGTTGTTAATGGCTATTGTGACAGTAGCTTTACCTTTTTAACACATTATGAGTAATATTATTTTTTATACTATATATTGCTAACATATCACACTTTTATTTTTATTTAATTTATTTGTATTCACTGTTATTTAGTTGGAGATATTCCTATGCTTTCTCAACAAAAATGAAAATTTTTTGGACTAATAAAGTACTTTTTGAATTTGGATTTGAATATACCCGCTTGGTGTCGAAATTTCATCCGCCCTTACATTACAACACTACAATCCTACTGCCTCCACCATCCATACATAATACAATGGTCTCATTAAGAACACGTTAATAATAGAAAATCAAAACTTATCAGTTTAAATAAGTAAATAGGCTTTATTGTTTGTTTAAAACTATCTTCATTAAGATTTGGAATAATATAGATTACAATAAATCGATTTGGCACGTCTGTAAATTATTTAGGTATTTTGGCGTGACCAAATTTTGTCAGTCATTTTTTTGCTTGAACACTCATGAAGCATATAATATCCTACCTAATCATATTAAAGAAATAACCGATCTAAGGAAGTTCAAGTCCAAAGTGACAGAGTTCATCATGGAAAAATGCTTCTACTCATTTAATTTTACAATTCTTGGAAATTCTTGTTTTATTTTATTTTGTTTTACATATTCTCTAGGTATATGTTTATATTTAGATTTAGGTTTCTATATTTGTCTAGATTTTTGTGTATCTGTTAAAATCAGTATCTTGTTCTTAATAAAATTATTTGTATTTAGCACTTAGGTTACTTATGTATTCCATGCGACGTTGCTTTGTGATTATAAATATCATTTGATTGGCAATAAAAATATATTATTATTATTATTATTATATTATTATTATTATTATTATTATTATATACTAATTGTCTCGGAACCAAGGGCAAAAAATATGATGTTGAAAACTTACCCGTTATATGCAGCGATATACTGCTTGATCCTCTTTCCAATCTTATCGTCAAAATTTTCGTCTACATAAAATATTTTATCCTCAAAGAAATCCTTAAGTTTTTGCTCTATTTCTAAATTCATGTGAATATTGTCATCTGCTGGCTCGCTGTCAGTATCTATGCTAAATATATCAGTCGGTTTCGATTCAATCTGTTTTCTTCTTATTTCAGCTATTCTATCATCTGTATCAGAGCCTTGTTCCCTCCTAAAATTATTATCAAAAAATAACTGTCAACTACTTGAGAAGATCGTTAAATCAATTACTAATCAAAACTAACTCAAAACTGACATAAATAAAATAATAGTAACTATATTCTATACACTCACGTATCATCATCACTATCTGAGTTTATTGGATAATTATCCATGGGTTCTGGACTAGGCGAATCATCCAATTCACAGATTTCTTCATCACTTTCTGGTCCTTTGTCTGCTTTATCTAAAGCATAACGTCTCCAGGGTAATTTTTTGCGCTCGTTATAACAATCTTCTATCCATTTTCTCTTTACTATTTTGCCTTTGCCTTTTACTTGGTTGAATTTTGGAGTGTTAGCAAAGGCACATCTATATATTAAACAAATATTTTCGAAATTATGCATAGCAATAAAGGCCATTTTGATTAGTTTCTGACGGTGATCGCACGTCACATGCAAATTACATTCACATTACTAAAGCTATATTATATTTAATAGATACACTTTGTCAGAAAGTGGCTCTGGTTTCATGATAGTATTTAATTCTTTGGTTAAAAAACATACATGTGAAAAATGCAAATAGATGTTATGGATTAATTTAAAGAAGGAAATAAAATTCCTTTTGTCGAGAATAAGATAAGTGTGAGGAAGCTTTAATGTTTCTACTTTCGGTCCTGCCATTTAAATGTGATACTTATCACATTTATTTCAGGTAGGTTTGTTGATATTTATAGCTACAATAGATAGATAGATAATATACTTTATTACTTAAGATACACATCTTGGGAATAAAGTATCCTACAACTAGATAAATAAATTCATAAAAATGTAATAATAGAAAATTACAACTGTTTCCGCATATGGACTGCCAGGCTTGGTATGAATAGAATGTTATAGGTAATCAAAAATTTCAGAATATGACATCAACAAATGAATAAAATAGTTAAATACTAAACAATATATAAACAAAATTAAAAAAATAAAACAAGGGCACAACACTCGAGTAGAAATAAAATAGGCCGCAACACAGAACCTTGTGGCATACCACACACACTCAATGGCTAGACAGTCCACAAACAATGACTCTGCATATGATTTGATAAGTAGGATTCTAGCCACTGTAAAGCTACCTTTGGCAACAGTATTCCATGATCTCCACAACCAAAACCCTTACTTCACATTAAATTTTACATGCAATAGTATGCACTACTTACATTAAGTGTGTACAACTAGAGTCCCAATCAGCCTTATACTTAGCGCCCATAGATATCGCCATACTTCTTAAACTGGCTCTGTCGGGATTTTGAATACCACTTATCACTAAAACCACATCTTCCAACAGTCGGGCAAATGGTTTGCCTGGCACTTCTTTTTTTTGTTTCTTTAATTTGGGCTCTGAGGTATTGTCCCGATGCCTTTTTAAAGATTCTTTGGAAGTGCTATCTTTGTGTCTGCCATTTCTATCAGTTTTTGAGTTAGTTGGAGTAGTCGAGGTTTTACTAGGAGATTGAGTCCTTCTTTCGTCTCTACGGTCTCTTTTCTTGTCTTTGAGTTTTGAGGGTGTGTCTTTCAGTTTTTCTGCCTGTAGGAGAGTTAAATATAGGTATCCAAGATGGTCAAAGCTCTTTATTCAAACAATCGTGTAGAAAATCATAAAAAAAGTAGGGCCATTCAGGGCCTTATTCTAAATAATACTGCACATGTTTTACAATATAGTTGTTTCGTTGCTGAAGTGCAACGAAAAGCATGCTGTTTAAATTGACATAAATACAGTATAAGATAAATTCTATTAAACTTACTTATTTGATATAAAATTTCAAATACTCAAATAACTTAAGAAGCTTACTAGTTTATCTTTTTCATATTTTTTAGCAGCCTCTGCCTTTTCCTCTTCTCTTTTCCCAATTATTAACTTGTCAATTTTATCATGTTTATCTTCTTCGTCTTTACTGTACAGAAGTTCATTTCGATTTCTCTCCTTCCTTTCTGTTGGAGTATTGTTACTAGCAGTGTCATCTTCGGTTATAGTTCTATTTTTAATTGACTGATCATTCGGCGTTGTAGGTAAATTCAGTTTAATTTTCTTTTTAGGGACAGGAGACCCAGCTTGGGCTAGTGATGTTGCTTCTCGTATTGCTGCAGCACCTAAGAAAATATAATAGTATACGACAGTAGATTATATTTATTGTGATTCAGTCTTTTATTTAAAAAAAAAATATATACCAGAAATTACTGGTTAGATGATATAAGAATTATCTATGGGGTTTGTATTGCATTATATTGTATTTGTACACGTGAGTGAGCCCAAATAGGACCCTCCACTGCTACCCTTGGTTTATTGAGGCTCCACCTGGAGAGGGCTTCTTTAGCTGTGTTATAAGCTATTCCCAGTACTGGTTCTGGTCCTATGAAGGCCATTGCGGCCGCCTGCTTCGCAAGAGCATCAGCTTTTTCGTTGCTTTCATATCCTGTATGTCCAGGTATCCAGATTAGTGTAAGTTTATTTTCTCTACCTAGTTTGGTGAGTATTTCCTGGCAGTTCCATACTGTCTTGGATGAACAACGGCTAGATTCAAGAGCTTTTAAAGCTGCTTGACTGTCCGAGAAAATTTTCATTGACTTGCCTTTCCAGCTTCTATCGATGAGTCACTGTGCAGTCATAGCAATGGCCTTAACTTCAGCCTGAAAAATGGTTGCATGTTAGCCTAGGGAACACGTAAGCTCAACCTAACCATTTTTATTCCATGCGGCGGCTCCTGTACCATCATTGGTCTTGGAGCCGTCAGTGAACCAACTATTCTATTTATTATCCTTTATTGCCAACAAAGTCATGTACCAATATGACAAAGCAACGTCTAAGAGAAAAAGAAGGTGAAAGCAACACAATAAAAAGTGTCGACTTATACCTATACCTGAGTATAAACAATATAAAAACAAAATAATAAAACAGTAAAAATTCACAAGATAGAATACAATGAAACAAAATAGTAAAACAATAATAAATAAGATATACATCTATGAGAGAGGTCCACATTACATGGCCATTTATGCCTACCAGCGGCTGCCAGCAGAAGTTAAGGACATCTCGTCCATTAAAACATTTAGAAAAGCGGTCATTCGATTTGTTAAGTCTAATTGCTATTACTCTTTTAGACTAACAGAATAATTAAGTGGATCATCTTATTAGTCTTCTTATGTTTTGAATGTCTTGTAATTTCATGTAGTCAGCTATCATTGTAATTTTAAAATATTGTATATTAACTGTTATATTCAGGAGCCTTATCCTTATGTCCTATCTTATGATTTATTATTGTTTTACTATTTTGTTTTATTGTATCCTATTTTGTGAATTTTTACTGTTTTAATATTTTGTATTTATATTGTTTATACTCAGGTATAGGTATAAGTCGACACTTTTTATTGTGTTGCTTTCACCTTCTTTTTCTCTTAGACGTTGCTTTGTCATATTGGTATATGACTTTGTTGGCAATAAAGGATAATAAATAAAATAAAAAAAAATCAAATATTCTCTGTTATTCTCAGATGTTCCGGGTCTTTTGCGCATTCGTTTTCCTCTCCGTAGGAGGACCTCATAGGCATGGTAATAGGTAGTTTTGGTAGGCATAACATCTGATGGTAGACCCAGCACACTGTCCTGCGCATTGGCATATTTCAGCCTGTTGGGCACCTTGATGATCGCCTGCGGATTGTTCATCACCACCTGTGTCAATCTCTACGTCGCCCATCTAGCCTCCTTCTCCAGTACTATTTGAAGAGGTGGCAGATTTAGAAGACACTCAAGCGCTGCCGTGGGTATAGTGCTGAAGGCGGCACTAATTGCCAGACACGCTTGTATTTGTAAGGTAGATAATTTCATTATCGCGAAGCTCTGTAAGCTCTTAGAGTACCAAGCTACTGCTTCATATGTTATCATTGGTCTTAAGACCGCAATATAGAGCCAGTGCATTTGTTTGGGATGTATGCCCCATGTTTTGCTACAAATGCGTCTGCAGGTCTATAGTGACAGTTTCGCTTTGGCGGCAATTTTATCCAGATGCGCATTCCAGTTAAGTGTTTTATCTAAGGTAATTCCCAGATACTTCACTATATTCGCAAATGAGATAGTTTCTCCTTTGAGTGAAGGTGGTCTTAGGTCTTCCAGCCTTTTCTTTCTTGTGAACGGTACTATAACTGTTTTGTGTGGGTTCACAGATAGTTGTTCCTTTTCACACCAGTCATAGACCACGGTTAGCACCTCTTGCAGATTCTCTGAGATAGTTCTTTGCGAGTTGCTTCTAATCAGTATTACTAGATCACCCGCCTATACCTGCACCTCCACATCCCACAGCGAGAGGACCGCCAACAGACCATCCATCAGGAGAGACCACAGAAGGGGCGACAGAACCCTACCCTGCGGACATTCCCTAACAGCCCTGTATCTGTAGCTCTCCCCCTGTAGGGTTGTTGTGCTTACTCTGCAATTTAACATACTTCCGATCCAGTTCCTTATTTGTGATTCAACCCCTCTTTCAGCTAATGTCTAAGAACACACCCATCGCGATAGTCCTGCTTTCTAACGCTTGTGGTATGTTTCCGACAAGGTTGTTTAGTGCTAGTTCTGTAGATTTGCCGGTCTGATACGCATATTGATGAGCATTCAGTGGATACTCACCAAGTGCACCCGTTCTAATGTGCACGTCGAGTATCTTATTGGTCTGAGAGGGGTTGATCCTATCTTTGGGATGTACACCACTCTGATTGTAGTCCAGCTGCTAGGTATATAATTACTAGCTAGGCTGGCTCTAAAAAGTTTAATTAAGAATGGTGTTAATACCTCCAGATCGTTCTGCAGCAGTGCTGGAAATATTCCGTCCTCACCAGATTTAAAAGGCTGAAACGATAGAATAGCACTTTTAATGATGTTCTTGGGGACAATCCAGTCGTCCGTTTTTGGCCGATTTGATCGGTCCCAAACAGGCGCCTCCTCATTATTATGCAAAATCCGACATCCCGGGAAATTAGTCTTAGCCAGAAGCTCTAACGTTTCTATGCCAGATTCTGTAAAGGATCCGTCAGGTCGTTTTAGCGATCCTAACTCCTGAATGGGTTCTCTAGAAAGGATTCTATGGATCCTAGCACTGCCAGGTGCATCTGTTATGTTCTGGCAGAAGGTTTCCCATGAATTCCTTTTTGCCCCTCTGATGGCTTTGTTGTAGTTCGTTAGAGCAGTTCTATACTGATCCCATAAGCCGGTCTCTTTAGCTCTATTAAAGAGTTTAGGAACCTCGTTCCTTTGTTTGTTGAGGGAGTTGTTCCACCAAGTGGTTCCTCTGTTATCCCTTTTAGTCTTGAGTGGACAGTTTTCATGACAAGCCGTATTTATTGCTACGAGGCCAGCTCAATCTCATCACGATTTGATATCTTTGCAATATAGGTCCGCATCTGCTCCTGAAGGGTAATACTAAAACCAGCCCAATCAGTGGACTTAGGGTCCCTGTATTCAAAGATGGGTCTTTCACCTGTTTTCAGATTGAATGTTCTATGGGGTTTGCATTTAAATTATATTTCGATTCCTCTCATTTTAAAAAATATCTATTATAACAGATGTCATAACATATAGTTTTCATATGGTTTGAAATTCACTTGGAGAGGATGAGGCCATTTTACATGCTACGCCAACCTAAAGGCCTTCAATGGATATGACACATCCAACTTGGGCAATAATACAAGATCCGGAACCAGCAATGTTGGATCACTAATGAAGTCTAGAGCTTTTGTAGAAGTGATATTCAGTACACATCCCATAACATAATAGAATAGGAATTAAAACTTCAGCAAAAAATTGAAGGTGTCTTCACAACCTAAGAAAATTTTCTCCCACTGATCTTCTAATTAATTATTTTAATTCTTATAAAAGAATTTATAGATGTGTTATTAAGGCAGCAAAAAAACGTTATTATGAAAAAAATAATTATAAAGCTGGAAACAAAGTTAATGAACTGAGAGGAAAGGGAACACTATCTCCGCAGCAGATTGGTATCAGTTCAGGTGTGTATAATGCTATCTATTGCTCTGTTGCTCAAAATCTAATGGCAAATTTACAAATGAACTGGCAAATATTGACATTCTTAGTAGGTTGACTATATTTGCTGATGATACCACTATCTTGTTAAGGGCCAAGACTTTGAAAGCCTGCCAACTCAAATTTATCATGATAAATGTCTTGCCCATTGAAACACACTGTGAATTCTGTGTCTCCATATATGTGATTGTAAATAAAACTTATTATTTTATCTGTATTTATAGGTCACCATTAGGAAATCTAGATTATTTATTGTCAATTTTAGAAGATTTGCTGCACTCCATCTATAACCCTAATAAGTTCCTGGTAGTTTGCGGTGATTTTAATATAAACTTTCAAACCGCTGGGAATGATGCCTTCCTGGTGAATCAGCTTTTCATCACTTATGGTCTTGAGTCACATAACAGGTATTACGAGGGCAGGACGAACCTCTGCGGCACAGCTTTATAATGTCTTCAGCAGTCTTCTCCATGGTGAGACAAATGGTAAAAGCCTTTTGACAGATATTTCAGATCATTATGGACAAACTTTCAAATTTAAACTAAGTAAAAGTATCACCAAACCTGCACCTGTAGGGAATAGCCGCAATTTTTCTCATGACAATAGAAATGCATTTATTAATAAGTTAAAAACAGAGTCCTGGCTAGATGTTTTCATTTCCATTGGGGTGGACAATAAATATGACACTTTCAATGGGATTTTTCACTATTACTTCAGTCTTAGCTTTCCTTCCGTTAAATGTCAAACTCGAAATGTAAAGAGGAGCTGGGTAAGGGTAAACCCAGAAATAAAACAGTATTCTAGTTACATAGAAGAGCTATATGTATGGTGCAAAGAAACACACACAATCAGCATAAAAGTGAAAGAAATACAAAAAATTTGTAAAAGAAAGCAAAATAATATGTTCAAAAAATAAAACAAAAACTGCTTGGAGTATTTTTAACAATTACACAAACAAAACTAGATCTCAAAAACCTATTGCTCCGAATGCTGGGAACGGTGAATCAGTGGCGGATCCTGTGCAAAATCCCTGTTGCAATTCTAAAACACGCAAATACCAACAAATCACAATCACATCATAAACACTTGCTTCGACTCTGGTACCTTTTCATCCAGTTTAAAAGAGGCAAAAATTGTGCCAATACACAAAAAAGTAGATGAGCAAGATCCAAAAAATTATAGACTTATATCTTTTTACTCCCTTCAATCTTATACCCAATTAATGAATGTTTTGCTTTCACACAATATTCTCTCCAAAAACCAGTTTGGCTTTAGGCCCAAACACTCAACCCAGCAAGCTGTTTTTAAAGTGATATCCTACATAGCGGAAAATATCGACAAAAATACGAAAGTAGCAGCTCTCGGTTTCGATCTGTCAAAGGCATTTGATACCATAAATCATTTTCCTTTTATCCACCCTCCAAAAATATGGGATTAGAGGAAACTGCCTTAAACTGACCGCTTCATACCTAGACAGTCAGAAACAGTGTGTATGCATTTCAACAAATGGAGAGGTTTATTATTCGACAGCATCCTTTATCGAGCAAGGTGTGCCACAGGGAAGCATTCTGGGACCAGTTTTATTTCCCTTATATGTAAATGGCCTAAATGAGAAAGTCTTGTTCGAACTTGTCTGCCAGTTTGCAGATGACACTTGTGCTGTCAGGTGACTCAGCTGGAGGTCTCTCCAATGAATGTTCTTTGGTGGTCTCAGAGATGCAGAGTTGGCGTGATTCGCACGCATTAAAGCTACATGCGGAAGAAAACAGGTCTGATCACTTTTAGGAAAATATCCAACCAAACTCAGCACCTCATGTAGGGAGCACTTTGTTGATCTGGGTTTTCTTACCACACCAGCTTTGTACATTCTTACCCTGGTAACTTTTGTAAAGAAAAACTTTGATTTGTTTCAAATAAATGCCGAGCATTATGCAGAGGGCATGTCGGTTGTGACCAGGGATATGACTGACCTCAGTGTTCCCTTGCACCACTCAACCTTTTACCAGAGAAAGCCATCCTTTGCAGCAATCAAATACTTTAATGCTTTGCCCTCTATTCTAAGGCAAGAGCCCCACTTTCTCAAATTTAAAAGACACTATCAGGTATCTATTGGGAAAGTGAATCTACAGTTTTAATCCAAATTTTATATTGTATTTTTATTTTTTATATAATTTTTAATACCTACTTTAGTTTTAGTTTGGTTTAGAAATCTCAGGCTAAATTATCATTATTTTTTGGTGACGTTGCTATGTCTGTAATAAGATTTGAAAGCAATAAATGAATTTTGAATTTTTTGAATTAGTAAAATGAAGCAGTGGTGCGAGGCATATTGCTTAAGTTTTAATGTTGGTAAGACAAATCTGTTGTCATTTGGGTGCGATATGGAGAATCTCGAGTTTGGAGGTAACACCTTGGAAAGGGTTACAGTAGTAAAGTGTGCAGTGTACAGATTGATTCGAAGTTAAAACTTTTGGACCATATTATCACTCTCAATAAAAAACTGGCATCAGCCTGTTATGCAATCCGACTAGCAAGTAATAATTTAGGACATTCAATGGCAAGATCTGTATATTTCGTGCTCATTGAATCAAATTTAAGATTTGGAGTAGCATTCTGGGGATTCTTCGCTTCCCAACAACTGCAGAGTTCTGTATTTGTTCTTCAAAGGCGAGCTCATAGATATTTATGTAAGTAAAGCCAAGAGACCATTGTAAACCATATTTTAATCAAGAAAAAATATTAATTTTGACTTGCCTTTTCATAATGGAAACAGTGCCTCTAATCCATAAAAAATATGGTAATTTAGCTAGTCAAAACGATAATGGAACTCACAATTCAGGTAAGTTGAGATTGCCTAGACCAACTAGTACTCTCACAAATAACTCATTAATTTACAGAAGCATTAAGATTTACAATCACTTGCCTAGGGAATATAGAAATATTGAAGGTAACAAATAATTCTCACTTGCTGTAAAGATGTTTTTACAGGGCAAAGCATATTACAACTTAGTTGCCTATATTGAGGATGCTTTTAATTAATGTTAAATTGTTTCTGTTTTATTCTTAGTTTTAAATTTTAAATGGTTTCCTCTGTTGTTGAGATAAGGCTGTTTGTATACTTGACTTACACGAGTTTTTCTTCCAAATGTTATTTATTTGTTTGTTTGTAAAATAACCTTGAATTCCAAATTTTTATTTCATTTTCTATTCTTTGATTTTAGCTCTAAGTTGACAATAAAATAGAGAAATAAGTAAACGAATAATTAGTAAACATGTCATGTTGCTTGAAAGTTTGGTGGTCACGGTTTCCTTTATTTTGTTATACAATTTAATTTATAACTTCTTGTTCTGTTCCTAAATAGACGTTAAGTTTGATTTTTGCAGCATGGCTTTATTAATAAGATATTTTTTCTTTAAACAATAAAGCATATATTCATTCATTTATTCAAGTACCTTTAAGTGACTGTTGTCCAGAATTTTCTTGCAGTTGTTTTTTTCTAGCAAAAAGACTACCAACTGAGATATTGTCAGGTGAAGCTGGCCGAATAATAAAATTCCCAATAGAAGCCGTCTGGGGTTTTTCTGTATTTTTACCATCAGAATACAAATTTATAAAACACAAGCCATACTGTACATGTCTGTTAAATGGTTGTGTGCAAACTATTTTAACACGATCCCATTTCTCATTTCGTTCTGGATCAACCAAGTCGTCGTACTTGAACATTCTTACTTTATTAACATTTTGCGTCTGACGTGCTTCTAAAGGAGTCATAAAAGAGGACATGACTAGTAGAACCTTATAATCTTCTGGTACGCTTGATCGAGAGACCAATACTTCAATATAAGCTGAATTCTCATTACCAATATCTATACCATTTATAACATAGGGTTGATCTAGCTGTAATACAACCGAAGAACTCTTTTCGCCTGACGTCTTACATTTCCACTTCTTGGAAGTATCTTTTGATAGGATATTGCTAGCGGTATGAGTCTAAAAAATAGCTATGATTACTTTGCTTACAGTGTAATTAGATTGAATGTGCTTACAGGATCTTCACTAGTAAAACTGATAATACGGTCTATTTTAATTTGGGGCATTTTGTACGAAAATCTTTTGGCATTCCTCAAACAAATAAAACTTTCCCTCCCAAAATCAAAGAACAACAAAAAACATAACCTCAGATTTAACTATTGACAGATCTATCCACGTGACACGTAGATGTACAACTATACGCCGTGACTATTGTTGAACGTGTCACGTAGAAAATAATTTCTCTAAAATACCCGTCATAGGTAAATACGCATTCACAGTGTTGCGATAGCGCATAAATCAAGTAATTTTAATGCGAGATAATTACATCTTATCATAAATTATGTACTTACAAATCATCCCATCTCACCTCAGTACCTTGAATACATGTTTGTGCTAATATTCAACAGTAAGCTACGATAAAATAGCTAATATTTACATTAGAAATATATGTATAAGGAGTTATATTATGTCAATATTTTATAAAATTGCGTCTTTATAAACAATTGTAGTTATCTCAAAATAATAAGAGATAAGTCATATCTTTAGCGAGGATGCAAATATATCAATTTAAAATTAGAAATTTGAATAATCATTATACACACTGGGGGCTTTTCAACGCTAATATACTCATTATACATGTATAATAATACATATACACGTGTATATTTAAGTAATCTAATTTAATATAATTCCAAATATTGTGATGGATCTAAAAAATAAAGTGGCAGTGATAACTGGCGGAGCTTCTGGAATCGGCTTGTGCTGTGTAAAGCAACTTCTGCAGAATGGACTCAAGGTAAGACATGCTAGTTCTTTTAAATTCGCGTCAAAGTTCATTCATTGTTTAATGACGTGCAGCAAATGGTAGTTTGTTGCATCTATTATAAAGAGGTCACTATATATAGGTACTCTAAGAAAGGGGTCACCAAAGACCTGTGTGAAAAATCCTAAAGGTATATAACGGGGTTTAAAAAATGAATTTCCCTTTTTGAATGTAAAGCCCTGTAAGACAGGGTTTTATAAGGCTAAGGTTAAAGTCATTTAATCCCTTATACAGCTATATAAGCATGCTGCATAAGCCCCTTTGAGGAAATTCCTTAAAGTATAACAAATTCCGTTACCACTATATAGCTGTCACTCAAGTTAGACGAGTTGGACCTGTACCTGTTCTCCTCATTGGTCAGAAGTAATGGTCAAGGAGTAGTTAGCCAGTTGATGGCTGGTAATTTTCTGCTTTTGTGTGGTGCAGTAATCCTGTTCTTTGCAGTTCCACACAATTGTCTATTTAAAGTGAAATAGTCTAAGGCTTTTAGCAATGGCTGCCTACAGATCTTTCCAGGTACCGAAGCTTTTGGAAAGAGCCCTTTACAGGTAGACTTGAGGACTTGAGGTCTATAATAATTCTCAGTTATGTTGCTTCAGTGATTTGTGCTTACCATTTAAAATGCGAACTTCTTTAGTCGCTCTAATTTCAGAACCTCACCAGAAGACCAATTACTACAACATACCACCGCACTAACTACTCTTAATGGCACTAGTAGTGTATTGATGAGAGCGAGTCCTCCTGAAGGAAGTAAAATACGTCCACCGGAGGATCAGCTTTTATGGTGAAATAAGATTTTGCTTCCCTGGGGCAGAAGTTTATGTTTGGTGTACTCAATCCATAGTTGGATTTTGCTGCCAGATTGAGGTTCGGATTGCAGGTTTAGGATATCCAGAGGGGCCTCCGTAAGTTAATGCATATATGCACTGGATGAACAGAATCTGCTGAACTGATTTATATCAGGAAAGTTAAGGCTCATTATCGCTTGCTCAAGTACAAGTTCAAACTTAATAATAGTAAAGTAAATCTTTCGATTGGAGGCAGTAGACAAGTGTTATCAAGATAAATACCTTCGATATACACGCTTGGCAAGAAATCTTGACACATACTATTTTAATGCTATGAACAGAGTACGTTAAATACAAAACCTAATGTTAAAAAGGGAAAGAGACTGAATTCTCCTGGTTTCCCCTTTTTAACTTTATGTCCCGTATTTAACGTACTCTGTTCATCGCATTAAAATCGTATGTGTAAAGTTTTCTTGCTATATAACGCGAACAATAGATCGCCCTTGGTTTTCTCGTTGTTTAACGGGGCGAATGGAAGAGTGTCTTATTCTTCTATCTTCAGACAGCTTCAATTTCTTTACAGGGTGCCACCATTGCAGATATTGACCAAGAACAAGGGGCCAAAGCGTTAGAAGAGCTAACGGTTGAATTTGGCAAGGAAAAATGTCTATTTATTAAAACCGACGTATCCAGCTACCAGAGTTTTAAAAGTAAGTAATTTATGATTGTGAAGTAAGTGTCCTCGACGAATTGTCTTTCGGCAAATTGTCCGCTCCAATCACTTCAATAAATTAATTAATTTCCTATGACGAGGAGAGGAGAAAATATTATTAAATTTGACTTTTAGACACCTTCGATCTAACACTACAAACTTACGGAAATATTGATATCCTCATCAACAATGCTGGTATTTGCAATGATTCAATATGGGAAAAGGAGATTGCTGTCAACGTTGTAAGTAAAAATAATGACTTTCTTAATCCTCAATGATAATTAGAATATTTAGTAATTTAGATACAGGTTATTTGAATTTGAAATTTATTAAGTAGATATAGTTTGTATGTTTTGCAACGACCGCCCCCGGTGGAGGTTCACAATCCGCTACGGTTTTGGCCACTTAAATTTAAGCTTCCTGAGCAGCAGAACATACAAACTAATTAAAACTTGTTAGCACATCTGTCAATATTTTATTTTTTAGAATGGGACAATTAACGGACTTTTATTAGGACTGGAGGATTATATCCTAAAACACAAGTCGGGGAGTGAGGGAGTAATTATTAATGTTTCCTCAATTCGAGGAGTTCAACCTTCAGGAGACAGACCTATCTACGCTGCCACTAAGTTTGCTATTCATGGTAAGTTGAACTTAAATAATACACTTATCAGGCAGCATGCAGAATGTTAAAAGGTCATCAGTCTCTTTGTCAAGCTGCTTAACGTGACACCTCAAAGGGCTATATATGGTTTAAAGACTCCCTACTAGTCTGAATTTACTTAGGTTGCTAGAGATTCGAATGGCCTACGTATTCTTTTGAAATAATCCAAATAACAATGGCTTTCTATTAGGTGTGTATAAAAAGTGTCATAAACTAACGTGGAATAATGTCGTAAGTGATAAGAGAGATATCGACGTAATGCCATCTTATGGGGCGACCAACTTGATATATTGCTCATTATATTTTTATACCTAATTCTGAATTTATCTGTATTTTAGGAATGAGTTTAGCATGGGGATCCGAAGAGCATTACAACAGAACGAAAATTAAAGTCATAGCGGTTTGTCCAGGTTCGACGTCTACACCGTTGATCGCGCATCCGGAAAATACTAACCTTGGCAAACCATATGAAGATATACGGAAGAAAAACGCAGCTTCGTCCAAACTACCAAGCCAAACGTAAATATATTTAAAAATAATAAAATTATGGGAATTGTAATAGACACGGATAACGGAACCTGTTCTGACATCCCCGCAATTTAGCCGCCTAATTTAAAATGTCCAGGTTTTCTATACTCATTTTTCCATGAGTCAAAAGCCCAACGATCTATCCAAGGAGCTAAACATGAAACTTATGGTTGTGTACGTACCAGTCTACCATACGATCATCCCGTAGGCCATAATGAGATCTGCTACAGCCGTATAAATCTAATGAAGACCTTCAGCTGTAGGTCCCACGTGCATCCAAAAGCTCTTCTACAACCCAATAGAGAATAATTGTTCGCCATCTTGATGCGGCTGCTTACTTGTTTCTTCCAGATCAACTTAAAGTTCAGTATGACCTCGATAAACTTGGTTGGCTCTTTGCAGCTCAAACGAAAAGCTAGCCGAACAAGTTCATTCTACATTTCTCGTAAGGGTCCAGATTGACCATGAGCCCTTCCCCTGGCATCATCTCCCTACCATGCTCGACGATATTCTCCTTGAAGAGGATATGTTGCGAAATAAGCCCCAAACTACACAAGACCAAAACCTGTCAGCATCCTTCCAAACGGTTTGGAACTAGACCTAGCTTATTTACCAGATC
>MU182824.1:213292-250045 GCA_016904865.1 Pissodes strobi
CCACCTCTTCCAAAATCTGATCATCTCAATCTGATTATCTTCGATGGTTAGTTGGGGGTTTGGAACTGAAACATCTATGGAGTCTTTTTACGTCAACCATGCGAAGCACCATTTTTCTATAATTCAAAGAATCTTCTACCTTAAGGGAAGTTCTTGAGCGACTCACACTTTATCTAATATCATCTTCGACGTCAACGTGGTCTTGTAGACCATTGATTTCCTGATTAAACCTTGACTTTTTTACATTTATTTCTTGCATTGAATGAATTTATTTATTTATTCCTGCAAGAATTAAGTCTTGTTACAACAACTTTGTATTTTTCAGACCAGAAGAGTGTGCCAAGTCGATAGTGGAAATATTGAGGACCGCAAAGTCAGGAACAGTATGGATAGCGGAATCAGGCGAGAAATACCAGTACAAAATGCCTGATCGCTTTGCTATGAAAACTGAAAAGGACATAGCTTCATAGTGTTCTGTTTATAAATATTATGTAAATAAATTTGGTATCACACCAAGACGACCCCTTAAAAGACTTGATAGTTAGTTATGGGTTTAAATGAAATTCTACATAAGTCGGTGTCTAGCGGATCTTTAACACGGTTTATCTTCTGGCAGGTCAACACCAGCACGTTTGAATATTTTGAGAGTTACTGCTAACTAAATTACAAATATTGGGATTTGGTCTCAGTGTGATTGTGTGGCTTGAGGGTTTTTTCTCTCAGTGTGTGGGAATAAATAATTTTCTCTCCAACAGGTTTGATGTACTCTCTGGGACTTCCATTGCAGAGCGGCTTCTGTTTGATGATGACTTAAAGATTTATAGAATCCTGCGGGATCATTCGTGGTATTTGTCGGAGTGGTCTAAAAGGGATGAACTTTATCTAAATTCGTTGTAGGGATCTGATTCATTTTGAGGACGCCGTTGGTGGGGAGGTTCTGAATGGGTCTAGGGTCACTCTTCACCCTGGGCTTAGTTGTATTGCCCACATGAATAAAATTGCCCCCAACTAATACTTTTTATAATATTTATTAATGACACAGATTTCAGCAATATACTTTATGCAGATGACACCACTCTCCCTTTCTCAGCTGATTCCTTGGAAGAGGTGTTTAAAAACACGTTTCAAAACTTTGTGCTGTTTCTTGATTCGCTCTTCACGTGTATACACCCTCTTAAAGAGCTTCAATATTGGTAATTCGATTACAAGAAATTTATCTCTAGCAACTTATTCATACCCTTGAAACCCATGTCGTGTTTCTTTCGAGAGACCATGAAATACGATTTTTACTAAATATTTTATAAACATGTCTTCAAATTGGACGGCTAGAATACAGTAGTACTAGCATTCTCTTTGAAGAAGCCCTACAAATATTTAAAAATGATTAGTGGAAAAACTTAGAGCTAAAACACGTATAAATACAAGTGGCATATTGAATAATGTATTAGTCACCTTTCGAGAAAAAGGACTGATTGATCCTTTGTTCTTTTTTGCGTTCTATGATAATAATATACTAAGCAGACAAAAGTTTGCTAAATATATAGTAAAGCAAGAAACGTCATGGATCATTACCTAGATATTAACTAATTATAGTGTAGGAATAAGGAATGGAAAATGTTTCGTCTCTAAAATTATCAGCTCCAACTTGGCTTTCCTGCTGACAAAAATCAGTGTCTCCTTTAATACAATCTGGAAATAGATATTTATTTTGCATTAAAACGGGAATACAATATGAGGAGGTCACCAAAAAATCGCGCAATAGTATTATGCTCCTTTAAAGAATATCCCCTCTAGAAATATTTAAACTTCGCTGTTGAATTCTTGAACACATTGTTTACCGGTTTTAACGATCACTAAATCATAATACGAATATACCGAGCGTTAGCAGAAAGTTATACCGTGAGAAATGACATATTAATGGAGCGGTTAGGTGTTTCCCCAATAGACCTATTACTTGTCAGTTTATTTAAACATATTTTTCTTCATTATTCAAATTTGGAACTAATTTGGACCATTTTGAATTAGGAGGTTTATAATTTTCAGGACAGATTGGACATTCATTATATCTCTCATGTGATATATACGGTTATTTTAGATCAGAAATACATATCCTGTTTCTGATGTGTCAGAAATAGTGATAATGTTTAAATTTTTAATTCCATTATTTGTGGGAAGATATTGTGACATTGTATAAACATAGAAGTTGATTGTATCAAAATACATGTTATGTTTATATAACTTTATATAACTTGTTCTACTTATACTGACTCCTTCACGCACATTACTTTAAAAAAAAATGCAACAAATTAGGATCGGTTAGCAATTCTAATGCAACTTCAGAATAACGTAAACATGCATCAAAACTTAAGCCTGGAAGAGTGTAATAATATGCAGGATCTAATTTATAAGTCTTAATACATGTTTCCCTAAAATTTTCAAAAATATCTGCAAGGACTAACACATCGGGTCTTAAATATATGTCAGAATATTCACCAATCAAATTACAGATCGAAGTATCGATATCTTTAGGAACATCAGTGACATCGAAACATAATTTTGCTTCGATATTTTTAAGGTATCGATACATTTACTCCGTTATCGAATGACATCTTTACTGCTCTTAGGAAGCAAAAAAGATCAGTAATTGTATCAGTGATGAGTTCCGATGGGCTTGATGTTATCAAAGGTCATCACAAATAACTGAAGAATTTCAATACCAATTTTGAGTGGTCCGGTGACGCTTGGCTTGAACGTACGTTTCGGCTTATCAAATATTTTTTTCCAAGTTGGTTTAGTCTTTTAATAACCATCCAAGTCTCTGACCAATCCATAAAGAAGCTTGTGCTACAATCTAGCGGTGAATTTTGAAGTTCAGGAATTAAAATCACCAGTTCAGCAGTCGTTATGAATAATCAATATTCCAGCCATGAATTAAAGATAAGATGAAGAACACTCTGGTGAAATTAATCGCAGCTGATGAGATGGTGGGAATAAAAGCGCATGATGTACCTATTGTGTAAATATAGATATTCATTTCAATATGTTGAAAGTTAAAAACTGTTTGAAATGAGGGTTCTTTAAATATAAATTAAATTTCAAAATAAGACATACATATATTGTCATAGTACATAGTAAAGTAACACTTCTTCCATTACTTACGGTCAAAATGCAGCAGTTTTCATTCTCATCTCGTTGTGATAATTCGGCCATCTGTTTTGTCAATATCGTTTTACTTTAGTGTCCTTTGAAATAGAAGAAGGGAGCCACACATATGCTTGCCTCAACTAAAGGCAAATATTTAATATTAGAATGGTTTCAGGACTTAAACCCCGATTTTGTTTCAAGATCATTGTGCCAAAATCTTGTATAAGATCTTTAAACTTAAATAGTCTCGTAGTTAATTTATTTTGTAAAATATATACCTTGTATGTATGTAGTGGATTCTAATTCGAATACTTTTAGGTTTGTTTTTCTTTCATTATTTTTTAATTCAAACTTTTTAAATGTGTAAAAAATTAATGATAACACCATAAAATACGCCAGGTACAAGGCGAACGATTAACATTTCGTTATCTTAATTGCTACTGCCCAGCGGAAGTTAATTGTCACTATATACCATCACTAACGTCATATTATTTCGGTTTTCATTGATTTTTATGACTTAAGATAAATTTTTCTTATTTAATTTCCGTTGTGACGTTTGTTTTTTAGGAATCGTGGCATCTGACCTCTTGACTTGACATTTTACCTTATCGCCGAGACGCATTTTTATGGTATTAACCAACCAACAAAGAATGTAGAAATTTTCATTCTCATCTCATTGTGGTGGTTCGGCTATCTATTTTGCCACAGTGTTTTTATTTTTGTGTCCTTTGGAAAGGGACAAGGGGGCTACGCAGGTGCTTGCCTCAACAGTAGAGTGCTATAGATGGACTCAATTCTCCCCCCTCCACTTTATGCCGCCTCACCCCCCCTCCGGTGACCTTGAGATAGACCCCACCCACTTGGCTTTAGGTGTATTCGACCTTGAATGACATTTACCTAATTTGACCTTGAATGCCCTTGACATTTGACCTTGCATGCTCTTGACTTTTTTGGAGGTTGCGCCTATGACCTTGGGATTGTTCCAAACGTGTATGAATTTAAACGTCCTTGGGACGGTTTTGTGGTGTTTTCGACCTTGAATGACATTGAGCTACTTTGACCTTGAATGTCCTTGACATTTGACATTGAATTCGACCTTGAATGACAATAACCTAATTTCACCTTGAATGCCTTTGAAGGTCGCCCATATGACCTTGGGATTGCTTCAAGAACGCCATTGGGACTGGTGCCTTTTACCTTGAATGACATTCAGATAATTTGATCTTTAATGCCCTTGAGTTTTTTGTTGACGGTTGTGCATATGGCATTGGGATTGCTCCAAGTATATTTTAAAAATAATATATATTTAAACAATATCTGACATCTTTCCACGAGTTAAACTGATCTGTAAAACCCAACCACTTCACATATAATTGTTCTTTACTGTCTTTTTTACGTTCGCGGAGAACATTTTCAACTTTTCGTCTTTTGCAGCTCAGCTTCATATAGAAACATCCTTGTTCGCTGACGACCAAACACGTCAATTGTATTGTTAACAGGTGCCATTTTAAACATACTAAGATATTTTTTCTAGAGCTGATGTACTTATATTATTTAAAAAAAAAACAATTAAATTTAAAAATATATTACAAAATTACAGGAATGTTGCAAATATACAATTGTCTTACAATGTTATAAGAATGTTGAAAACAATGTTTTGTTTTGTCTTAACTATTGATGCCACAAGAATGTGGTAAATAATGTGTTTTCTTGTCCATTTTTGATGCTGCCACTGGATCTTCGTGTAGAACATATTTCTCTCGAGGTGTCTTGTAAGCTTGGGTTCCATCAAACTGATGTAACTTCTACATCTTCATAAAAGCAATATTTCTCAACAAGGTTCTTGGGATTTTGTGGGATTTCAATTACCAATAGCTTCAAATCCTCCTCAAGCATTTGACTGCAAAATGTTTCCAGGTCAATGTAACCATAAACACACTTCTCACACACGTGTGCACCAATAAAAAAATTTAATGCATCCTTCAGGCACTTGGCGTATTTTTCATCGTCCGCATCGTCAACACACTCTCAAATATGCGATAATATCTTCACGCATATTTCTTAGCAGTACTGCTAATCTTTTAATGTATGAAACTTGACTTTCATTATTTATAAAATTGACCATATTGCCCTCTGAGAATAAGAAAACATCGTGTCAACATTCTGATAATTCATTATAATTAAATTTAATCAAAATTTTAAAACTATTATAGTTCCAAGATAATGTAATTATTCTAGCTTATCAAACCTTACGAGAGAACGTGTTTTGTTTGCACCAGAGTATGTGGATTCAATTTGTCCTAAATAGGTTATATTATGTTTTTCGTTAGAGTTATTGATAATTTCAGCAACTTCTTCGGTAATAATTTCAACACCCCTTTTCGGTCAATAAGAACTAAAAACAGAGCCATTTTCTTTATCAAATAATGTTGCAATAACACTTCTTAAAACGACCATTTGTTAATTGTAGTTTCTTTATAATATATCGCTTTCCAATATCTAGAGAGCAAAAAGGTATACGTTCTATTTGTTCCACTGGTTTGTTAAAACTCTCATTAATTTTGATAATTGCTTCTTGAGAGACATTATTGTTTGAAATAAGTAGTAGTAGTACCTTAAATAAATACACCTCACAGATAATACTGTGAACTAATTAAAATCATTAATTAAATATCACCCTGTCGCAAGTTTAAACTTGAACCTGAAAAATGTTATATAAACATTCACTGTTAATTATAAACAATTTGAGCGGTCGACGGGAGCGACTTTAATCCTTAATGATGCAGCCATCAGCATTTTGTAACATATAAATACGCAGGCAAACGCCGAGTTAGTCAGACTTTCGGGTCTCTCAAACCGCTCAATTGGTCGCTGGACAGTACACAGGTACGTCCACTTCTAGTTGTTCTATCCCACAACCCCCATAACTGAGAACACTTATACACAGGTATAAGGTTGTCAGGTCCTTACCTAACCTGGGTGAACGTATGCATAGGTATACGGTATCCGGGGGCTACTAAAAAGTATAGAGAGAGTCGAATTTATGAAGTATCAGAGCTTCTAGTGAAGGGATAGTTTTTGGGGAGTTTCAAAAAGTAGTGAAGGTGCCTTAGCAATTTGTGATAACTTAAAAAGACTTACCTCATAAATATCAGAACAAATACCTAAATAAAAGACAACCCACTCACATAAACTTTATTAATAAAATAGTGACGTCGCTTGCTAGACAAACTTTGAACTAAGCCTCCCTCGAGAAGACATGCATTTCATATTAATTGGGTATAGTGTAAACTCTTAATTCATCTATAATCTTAAACACGCCTTTATTAGTATACAATCTAACCGTTGTTAAGTTTGTTTGTAAATAAACTTGTTATTGTTTTTATCGATGTGTCTCCTTTATTATCTCTTCTCAACTTGACGTAGTGCGTTCCTAAATCTGAGTTACTCTCCTACACGCTAAGTAAGGCGTGTCGTCACCGATAAAAAATACAAATCGTGACAATACAATATGCGACTATCAGAATACTGAACACAGTGCTTCACTAGTCAGAAAGGTTATGACTGTTTTCAAGATTACGGCATTATTTTACGTCATACCGAAATCTGTAACCAATATTCAGTCTCAAGAGTGTTCAAGGTCATGGGTCCTATCTTAAAATATCCGCAAGGACACTCAAGGTCGATGTCGCTTGAAATTATCTCAAGGGCACACAAAGTCAAAAGGTCATACACACTTGGAGCAATCCCAAGGTCATACGCGCAACCTTCAATAAAACAATCAAGAACATTCAATGTCAAATGTCAAGGACATTCAAGGTCAAATTAGCTCAATGTCATTCACGGTTGAATACACCACAAAACAATCCCAAGGACGTTCAGTCATACACGCTTGGAGCAATCCCAAGGTCATATGCCCGACCTTCAACAAAAACTCAAGGGCAGTCAAGGTCAAATGTAAAGGGCATTCAAGGTCAAATTAGGTCAATGTCGTTTAAGGTCGAATACACCCAAGGCCAAGTGGACGGGGTCTATCTCAAGATCACCGGAGGGGGGTAAGATGCAAAAAAGTGGAGGGGGAGAATTGAGTCCATCTATAGCACTCTACTCTCAAACTATAGATAAATATTTAATATTAGGAGGGTTTTAGAAGTTTGAAATCCAATTTTGTGTCGAGAACATACTTGACACAATGTAATCTTGCTTAAGACGTTTGCACTTGAATAGCCTCGTAGTTATTTAATTTTATAAAGTATAAATATTGTATGGATGTAGTGGATTCGAATTCAAATACCTTTGTATCTCTTTCTTGCAACAAGAATACCTCCTATTCCTATTATTGAATAGATTCCTAGACGATTTTGTTTCTTAGATTTGTTTTCTTTTGTTATTTTTTTATTGAAACTTTCTTCTTTCAGTTTTCATGACTTTTTAGCTTTTCTAGAAGAAACTGACTTAATTAGAGTTTTCAAAAGGGTAAAAAATTAACGAAAACAACTATATATTCATAGGCCAGCTACAAGTCTTGTTCAAACGATTAACTTTACCTTATCTTGATTGTTACTGTCTAGCTGAAGTTAATTGTTGCCATATAAAATCATTAAACGTCATATTATTTCGAATTTCCTTCATTTGCGGCAATGCAAAAGTAATTTTTTTTTGGAACATGCCAGCTAGCATCTTGACTTAACAGTTTACCTTATCGTCTAGCATTTTTATTACACTAACCAGCCAACAAAGAATGCAGCAATTTTCATGCTCATCTCGTTGTGGAAGCTCGGCCATCTGTTTTGTCAATATCCTTTTATTTCAGTGTCTTTCGGAAAGGGAGAAGGGACCCACACATATGCTTGTCTTAAACAAGAGTATTAGGATGGTTTTAGGAGCTTGAATTCCATCTTTGTCTCGAGAACATGTTTGTCAACAACGCATCCTTGTTTAAAATTTTTGCACTCGAATAGTCCAATGGTTAACTAATTTTATAAAATATATACCTTGTATGGATGTAGCGTATTCTATTTTCAACACACCAAGAAAAATATATATTTCTTGGAGCAACAGTACCAGATGTTGCTATTTTTGGTTTTGAAATTGTTTTCTTTTATTATTAAATCAAACTTCCTTCTTTTAGTTTTTATGCTTCTTTAGCTTTCCTAGAGGAGGCGGGGTTGATTGAAACAACCATATAAATAAGCCAGCTAAAAGTCAAGTACGAACAATTATCCTTATTTATTGCTATCGCGTAGTGAAAGTTAATTATGTCCATATACCATCCATTGCCATATTATTTTTTGTGTTTGGGTAATAATGAACTATTAAAATTGATAAATTGTAAATTTCATGATCATGACAATCTTTGATATTGACCGAATCTTGCTGCGATGCTGCATTTTGATTGGCTATCAACTCGTATCTTAATGACAAATCTGTATCTTAACGAATCTCATTAAAGTACACGTAGTAAACGTTTAATAAATCAATTAAAGAAATTAGAAGAGAAAAAAACATATTTAATTTTTAAATTTCGCGGAATTAACTTTCCCCATTTTAAATATATGCACTAAAGAAACATGTATATTAAGAAATAAAATGGTGTTTAATGGAGACACATCTTCCTTTCAGTCGAAAATAAAGGGATTGTTTACGACGTTCCTTTTAAAGTCGCCCTCGCCTAGTCTATCAGAAGAGAGGGCGGAAGTGAAAAACACTGTCCATTACCTTAATGCACTGTTCTGGTCCCGCTCAGGGCTGATTAATATTGTATTTTCTTAGTGTTTGGATCCACTCGGAATGATTCCCGGACCCGTCGCTTCCTCGAGGGACAATCGAAGGATGAAAGGATGTGTGTCTGTGGGCAGGAAGTTGCCGTCTCGCTTTTGCAACTTTTTGGTCCGCAGTTCTATCCTTAGAATAAATTGACTATTAAAATATGACTAAAAACTTCACATAGAAAGACTCGGTTATCACCCAGAAAAATTGTTAACTAAGAAAATTAACACTATTTTAAAAAGGAAGACGATAGAATATAGAAAAGGAACAGAAAAAGACTAATGATACAAGAAAACAATTATAAAATAAAGCAGCGATGCTTATACTGGCCTAGAAAACTCAAAATAAATCCCAAACGCAATTTGGAACACGTTTTCTTTTCAAATTTGAAGGGAGACTTCATGAAAGCGAGAGTCCTAATCCCGACCGTCAAAATCTCGGCAATCAAAATCTAGGCTTTCAAATATCAAAATCCAAAACCCTAATAAATCAATATCCCCGACTATATTAGGATAATGAAATTTTCGATCAATGTTCCTATTATATTAATATTAATTCAACCAGGTGTAAAGCATAGTACCAACCAAGATGATTATGATTAATGGGATTTTTTATTTTCATATCGGCGGGATGTTAAATTTTTTACGATTCTGATATTGTGGGAATTTTGACCGTCGTGATTTTTGATTGTGGAGATTTGACTAAATTCTGACATGGTCGAAATTTCGATTTATCGGCGTTTTAATTTGTCGATAGTTTGGGTTAGTTGTCAAGATTATGATGGTCAGCCTATATTCTCAGAATACTGAGATCCGGAATTTTGACATAATCGGTAATTTGATGTAATCAAGATTTTAATTTGTGGAGAGTTTGACTGTCGGAATTTTGATTTTGTCGATATTTTGATTTGTTCGTAGCTTCGGTTAATTGTCAGGATTTTGATCGTCAACCTAAATATTGGTAGTCGTGATATTGATATATTTAGAAATTTGATATAACCAAAATTATGGTATTTTTAAAAGTGAGAATTTTGTAAATGTCGAGATTTTCATTATCAGGATTCTAATTTGTCGTGAGTTTGATTTTCAATTGGTCAAATTTTGATGTTCTCTAGATAGCGATATTCATTTCTCGATAGGTTTGGATTGGTTGTTAGAATCTTGAACGTCACCCTATATTGTCAGGATATTAATAGTAGAAATTTTTATATAACTGGGAATTTGATCGTCAAGCGTTTGATATTGTCAGAATTTTGAAACGCTGGGATTTTAGTGATGTCAAAGCTTTTGATTGTCAGGATTTTGAAACGTTAGGATTTTAATACTCTCGAGATTTTAATTTGTCAATAGTTTCAGTTAGTTGTCAGGAATTTGATCGTTAGAATATATTATCATGATACTGAGAGCCAGGATTTTGATATTGTCGGAATTTTGATATTATAGTGATTTGGATTGTCATGCATTTGATTTGTGTAAAGTTTGATTGTCGGAATTTCGATGCGGCAAAATTTTGGTTTATCAGAGTTTTGATCCTATTTTGATCATAATATTCTCAGGATATTGATAGTCGGAATTTTCATGTAGTTGGAGATTTGATGTACTCAAGATTTTGAAATTGTCAGGATTTTCAAATTTCGTAATATTGAGAATGTCGAGATTTTAATCGCTAGGATTCTAATTTGTCGTGAGTTTAATTTTGATTTGCCGAAATTTTGATATTATCGAGGTAGTGTTGATTTATCAGGATTTTGATTTCTCGATCATTTTCAATTGTCAGAATCCTGATACGTCAGCCTATATTGTCAGGATATTAATAGTGAGGATTTTCACATAATCGGGTATTTATTCGCCAAGCATTTAATATTGTTGGAGTTTCGAAATCTTGGGAATTTGACAATGTCAAGCTTTTGATAGTCAAGATTTTGATTTTTTAGAATTTTGAATAGTTGAGATTTTAATACTCTCGAGATTTTAATTTTCAATAATTTGGGTTAGTTGTCAGGATTTTGATCGTTAGAATATATTATCAGGATATTATCGGCAGGATTGTGATATTGTCGGAATTTTGATATTGTCGAGATTTGGATTGTCCTGCATTTGATTTGTGTAAAGTTTGATTGTCCGAATTTTGATAGGGCAAAATTATGATTTATCCTGGTTTTGATCCTAGTTTGATCCTATATTCTCAGGATATCGATAGTCGGGATTTTCATGTAGTTGGGAATTTGATATAATCAACATTTTGAAAGTGTCGGGATTTTAAAATTTCTTAATATTGAGAAAGTCTAATTTTTTTAGAATTTAGAATAGTTGAGATTTTAATACTCTCGAGATTTTAATTTGTCAATAATTTGGGTTAGTTGTCAAGATTTTGATCGTTAGAATATATTATCAGGATATTTACGGCAGGATTTTGAAACTGTCGGAATTTTGATATTGTCGAGATTTCGATTGTCCTGCATTTGATTTGTGTAAAGTTTGATTGTCGAAATTTTGATGCGGCAAAATTTTGATTTATCAGGGTTTTGATCCTATTTTGATCCTTTATTCTCAAGATATCGATCGTCGGGATTTTCATGTAGTTGGGAATTTGATATAATCAATATTTTGAAATTGTCGGGGTTTTCAAATTTCGTATAATTGAGAATGTCGAGATTTTAATCGTCAGGATTCTGATTTGTCGTGTGTTTGCTTTTGATTTGGCAAAATTTTGATATTGTGGAGATAGTGTTTGTCAGGATTTTGTTTTCTCGATAGATTTGGGTTAGTTGTCAATATTTTGACCTCCAGCCCATATTGTTAGGATATTAATAGTGAGGATTTTCATATAATCGGAAATTTGTTAATGAAGCACTTGACATTTTCGGAATTTTGAAATGTTGGGATTTTGATGATGTCCAAGCTTTTGATTGTCAGGATCTTGACTTAATGGGATTATAATGCTTTCGAGGTTTTTATTTGTCAGTAGTTTGGGTAAGTCGTCAGGATTTTGATCGTCAGGATTTTTGGATCATGTCGAGAATTCGATTGTCATGATTTTGACTTGTTTAAAGTTTGATTGTCAGGATTTTGATTGTTAGAAATTTAATCTTTCATAATTATTGATATATAAGGATCTTGTTTTCTCGATAGTTTCAGTTAGTTGTCAGGATTTTGATCATCAACTTATATTCTCAGGATATTGATTGTCAGGATCTCGGGATTTTGAAACGTTGGGATTTTAATACTCTCGAGGTTTTTTGTCAGTAGTTTGGGTTAAGTCGTCAGGATCTTAATATAGTCGCAAATTTGATATTGTCGTGATTTTGAAATGTTGCGTTGTTGGCATTGTCGAGAATTAGATTGTCATGATATTAATTTTTTTTTTAAATTTGATTGTCGGGATTTTGATTGTCAAAATTTTAATATAGTCTCAAGATTTTAGTATAGTTGGAAAGTCGATACAATCATGATTTTGACATCGTAAGAATTTTCAAATATGGGAATATCTATAATGTCAAGATTCTAATTTGACGTAAATTTAATTTCGATTTAGCAGACTTTCTCAAGCTAGCGTTGATTTGTCAGGATTTTGGTTCATCGTTCTGATGAATCTCGACCGTCAGCCTATATTGTTACTATAATAAAAGTGAGGATTTCTATCTAACCGATAGGTATGCTTTTGATATTGTCGGGATTTGAAAAGTGGGGATTTTCATATTGTCAAGCTTTTTATTGTCAAAAATTCCGATGTCGGAAATTTGAAACACTGGGGTATAATCTTGAGATTTTGATTTATTAGAATTTAGATTCGGGAATCATTTTGATCGTCAGGATACTGACAACCGGAAATTTGATATTGTCAAAATCTTGATATTGTCGGAATTTTGATTTACCAAGATTTAAATTTCTCGATAATCGCGGTTAGCTGTCAGAATTTTGATCGTTAACCTATATTCTTACAACATTGACAGTCGGAATTTTGATATAGTTAAGAACTTGTCAAAATAAGGATTTTGATATTGTCGCAATTCTAAATGCCAAGTTTCTGATTTCTCGGTAGTTTGATTTTGATTCGGCGAAATTTTGATATTGTCGAGGTAGATTTGATCTATCAGGTATCTCATTAGATACTGTCGGGGATTTTTATATGTTGGGATTTTGATTACTGTCAAGCTTTAAATTGTGAGTGATTTGTCTGGGGTTTGAAACGTTGGGATTTTAATACTCTCCAGGTTTTGATTTGCCAATAGTTTAAGTGAGTCAGGAATTTTATGTAGTCAATATTTTGATATTGTCGGGCTTTCAATATTGCCTGATTTTCATAATCAAAATTTTGAATTTTCGGGATATTGACCGTTGTAATTTTGAGCATTGGATCATTCTAATTTGGATTTTGATTGGACACATGATAAGAAACGTCGCCAACCGGCAACAGCGTAAGGCTGTAGTCTCTTTTGAATTTATGTAAGTGCCTCTGGACCTACTCGACGTGACACATGCCGTGCTGCTTCACCACTTGCGGCGCGTAACTTCGGCCGGTTTAAATTTTAAAACCTATCTACAAATTGCCTTGGCAATATGAAAGTAACTCGGTAAAATATTCATCGCGTGACGTATTTATGTGGCGCATAACGATATAGGCCTTGGGGGCGTAGCGTATTGTTCTGCCGTGGTTCATAAGGAAAGCGGTCTCATATTATTATCGTAATGGAAATAATAATAATGCCAACAAAAAGAAATTTCAGTGGCAATAATGCTGCTATATTAATTAATGAATAAGACTATTATATTCATTTTCACGTGGGTCTGTAATGATCTGTAGTATTGAGACGAAGCAGAAATTCTATCTGCAATCTCCATATGGGATATAAAACAAATTAGTCTCCATATATATCCGTACAGCATTATATTTTAGTGAGAACCGTAAATTTCCCTAAAAAAGAAACATTAAAATAAAATAATGGAACGTAAACCATAATGACCAGCTGGAATCCTTAAAGCTGATCTGGTATCCTTGCATTGTGGTTTTATGGACGTAATTACTTAAAAACCTGCAGTATCGGGGCGGTATAAATTACTAAATAATTTTGTAAATTGCTTTTATACGACGTCGGCCAAACTATTAAATTGCTACCGGTCAGGATAGAGAACAACGCCGGCAGTGAAGAGAGAATCTGGAGTCGAGAAAATTATAAAAAACTTTTTTAATCTTGTCGAGCGTTAAGGCAATACTTTGCACATATTTTAGCATGCTGCGTGTGAAAATTGTGTAGTCATCCAATATATAGTTTTTATTGTAAATCTTCTGTAATAGTGTGAACTACCAAAATGCACCCTCCGTTAGGGACCAACGTTTAGAGGGAGGGGGAACGTGTGAACTACTAAAATGTACAAACTACTAAATAAATATCACCCTGTCCAAATATTCAAGATAAATTATAAAAAACGCGAGTGAACAGCACAAGCAATTATGAACAAGTCTACTGATGATATACTCTAAATTATCCTGAGCTTTGTAAAATGCAATGTGTCTTCTCGAATTGAGGTCCATCTCTCTTTTTTTGGCGTAGAGGTCTAGGCAAACATTGGGATAAAACGTTATCAGGGTGGGGGAATGTGTGTGCTAATTATCACCCTGTCCTAAGTTTGAACTTGAACTTGTAAAATATTATGTAATCATTCAACATAAATTACAAACAACGCAAGTGTAATGCAATTATGAACCTTAAAGTTACTATGATCAGTAGATTTTATAATATAAATAGTCAAGCGGACTATCAGTCCGACATGCTTTTGTCGCTCACCTATTCCGCACTTATCTGCTGCGGTCCACAGGGACGTGGCAGAGGCTTCTAACCTTATCCTAATCTTCAAACCCAACTCGGGAAATGCGGCTAACAGTAGCATACTCTCCTAATAAGTACTAAAGATAAATCTTTCAAAATTCTAAGTCAAGTAATTTTTAACTTTAAATAATGCTGAGTGAAATTAAGATAAACTGAGAACCTTAAATATTTATCTCATGAAATAACCAAACCTAACCATAAGTTAAAACACAACACCGTAATCACAGTAATCGAGTATAGTGTAACCTCATTAATTATTTGATCAACTGACGTAGATCGATCCTTAATCTGAGCTATATAACCTACACGCCATCCAAGACGTGGCGCTACGGATAACAAATCGATCGCTAGACCCAGAGTTTTCGTACTATAGTACTAGACTAATTTTCTAATTGAACTTATCTAGTGAATTTCTAATTCATTCTCCAACTAATCCAGTCCATAATGGTTTACCAAAGAAACAAAATCTGGGGTTATTTACAAACGGACAAATTTTTAGCTGCTCCTGTTTATCATGGTTCATCAAAGAGTTAATGTACTAAATGTCCTGGACATAACTCCTATTTGACTCAGTCCCATCGCTCGTCAATTATTATCACTCAAGTTACATAGATAAATCTTGAAATGCATACTACAACATATCTAGTTTCGGACCGCTCATCAAAAAGTCAAAGGAGTAAGGTTTTAGACAAGTAGACAAACCTTCTAATTTAAACTCCAACTAATCCGGATCACAAAAGAGTTGAAATAGTAAGGCCAAACTCAAATGGACAACTGAACCAAATTATCACCTTTCATCAACGCACTATGGTCCTAGACCAGCAGAACCAGAAGATGAGATGAAGAGTTAACGTATTATCGTCATAGACCAATTTTCTAAATGATACCTTAACTGATCCAGTTCATCTACGCTCATCAGAGAGTTAAACCGCAACAAATGAACAAATCTTCTAATTATTGCCCAAGCTCTCCTAATCGATATTCCAACTCATCTAATTCAGCAGGCCCCTCAAATGTTATAAGTACAAATTTCTAAATAAATGGACACGTCTTCTAATTCATATTTCAATTAATTCAGTTATTCATGGTTTACCAAAGAACCAAAATTTAGGGCCTTGTACAAATGGACAAATATTTGAATTCATACTCCAACTGATCATCATACTAAGTACACCAACTAATCTACTATATCTGCTCCCATCAGATAGTTAATGTAGTAAAGTCCTAAACAAATGAACAAACCTTCTAATTCTACTCCAGCTGATCCAGTTTATCATTGCTCGCTAGGTACCACTGAAGCATTATCGATACATCTTCTAGTTTACACCTTAACCTATCTAGTACAGACAGCATCGCTCAACAAAAGTTAAAGGAGTAAAATTTCAGACAAATGGACACGCCTTCTAATTCATACTCCAGTGTAACTAGTCTGATTTATCATGGTTTACCATAGATACAAAATTTGATGCCTTAACGTAGTAAAGTCCTATAAAAATGAACAGATCTTCTAATTCCTCTCCAACTGATCCAGTTTATCATCGCTCGACAGTTACCACTCACTTAATTCATGTTACAACTTAGATTTTGCATCGCTCGTCAAAAAGTAAAGTTCTAGACAAATGGACGAACCTTCTAGAAGAAGAATTTAAGTCCTCTAGAGTTCTTACTCAAGCTGATCCTGCTTATCAGAGTTAACGTACTAAGATTCTAGACAATACTCCAATTGATTCAGTTTATCTTCGCTCATTAGACACTTAACGTATTAAGTTTCGAAACAAATAAACGAATCTTCTATTTCCACTCCAACTGATCCAGTTGATAATCGCTCGCCAATTATCACTTAAATCCTAGAGAGTCAAAGAGAAAGGTGTAAGTTTCTAGACAAATAGACAAACCTTCTAATTTATACTTTATCTAATCGGGCCAATGGTGAAATAATAAGGTCAAACTGAAATGGACAACTGAACAAGTTCATCACAAAGAGCTAACGCGATATGGTCCTAGACCATTCTACTAAATGATACTCCAATTGATCCAATTTATCTTCGCTCACCAGAGAGTTAACGTTCTAGACCTTTGAACAAATATTCTAGTTCATCTCCAACTGATCCAGTTGATCACTGAAGTCCTATAGACAAATCTGCTAATTCACGTTTCAACTTAACTAGTTTTGCATCGTTCATCAAAAAGTTAAAAGAATAAGGTTCTAGACAAATGCACACATTTTCTCCATAACTCCAACTAATCCGATTTACCAAAGAGCTGAAATAGTTTGGTCAAACTCAAATGGACATCTGAGCATGTTTATCATCGCTCATCAAAGAGCTAACGTAGTAAGGTCCTAAACAACTGAACTTCTAACTGATCCAGTTTATCATCGTTCGTCGGTCGACGAACGCCCTACCTACAAATCTTGCAATTTTCACTCCAGCTTATCTAGTTGAGCATCGCTCATCAAAAAGTTAAAGAAATAAAGTTCTAGACAAATGGACAAGCCTTGGTAACTCATACTCCAACTAATCCAGTTCAGCATGGTTTATTATAGAGTCAAAATTTAAGACCTTCTAGAAATGGACAAATCTTCTATTTGATACTCCAACTATTCCAGTTTATCTTCGCTCATCAGAGATTTAACGTACTAAGGTCCTAGACCTATGAACATATCTTCTAATTCAACTCCACCTAATCCAGTTGATCACTCTAGTCCTATAGACAAATCTTCTAATTCATGTTTCAACTCAACTAGTTTCACATCGTTCATCAAAAAGTTAAAAGAATACGGTCCTAGAAAAATGGACACATTTTGTATTTCATACTCCAATTAATCCAGTTTGCCAAAGAGTTAAAATAGTGAGGTCAAACTCAAATGGACATCTGAGCAAGTTTATTATCGCTTATCAAAAAGCTAACGTAGTAAGGTCCTAAACAACTGAACTTTCAATTGATCCAGTTTATCATCGCCCGTCGGTTACCACTCAAGCCTTTAATTCATACCCCAGCTTATCTAGTTGAGCATCGCTCATCAATAAGTTAAATGAATCATTTTCTAGACAAATCAACAAGCATTCTGCGTCATACTCCAACGAATCCGGTTGAACATTTAAAACCTTTTACAAATGGACAAATCTTCTATTTGTGACTCCAACTGATCCGGTTTATCTCCGCTCATCAGAGAGTTGACGTACTAAGGTCCTAGACCTATGAACAGATCTTCTAATTCAACTCCAGCTCATCCAGTTAATCACTCGAGTCCTGTAGACAAATCTTCTAATTCATGTTTCAACTCAACTAGTTTCATATCGTTCATCAAAAAGTTAAAAGAATAAGGTCCTAGACAAATGGACACATTTTCTGTTTCATACTCCAATTAATCCGGTTTGCCAAAGAGTTAAAACAGTAAGGTCAAACTCAAAGGGACATCTGAGCAAGTTTATCATCGCGCATCAAACCGATAATGTAATAAGTCCTAAACAACTGGACCTCCAATTAATCCAGTTTATCATCGCCCGTCTGTTACCACTCAAGCCTTTAATTCATACTCCAGCTTATCTAGTTGAGCATCGCTCATCAATAACTTAAAGGAATCAAGTTCTAGACAGATCAACAAGCATTCTGAGTCATACTCCAGCGAATCCGGTTGAACATTTAAGACCTTTTGCAAATGGGCAAATCTTCTATTTGTGATTCCAACTGATTTGTTTCATCCCCGCTCATCAGAGAGTTAACGTAATAAGGTCCTTGACAAATGAACGCTGATCTCCCTCTGATCCAGTGTATCATTACTCTCCAATTATCACTCAAGCACTATAGATATTGCTTTGAGTTCATACTCCAACTTATCCAGCTTTGCATCAAAAAATTAAAGTAATAGGGGTGTAAGCAAATGGACAAATCATCTAATTCATACTCCAACTAACACGATTCGTCAAAGAGTTGAAATAACAAGGTCATACTCAAATGGATAACTAAACGAGTTTATCACCATTCACCAAAGAGCTAACGTACTATGGTTCTAGACCAGTTGAATCGGTTTATCATCGCTCGTCAAAGGACTAACGTACTATGGTTTCGGACTGGACCAAATGAATCAGTTTATCATTGCCTATCAAAGAGTACACCTACTATGAGTCTAGACTATTTTTTTCTATGATATTCCAACTGATGCTGTTCATCTTTACTCATCGGAGAGTTACGTAATAATGTCCTAGGCAAATAAACATAGCTTCTAATTCAACTCCGACTGATCCAGTAGGACAAATCTTCTAATTCGTACTCTAACTTGAAATAGTAGGGTCAAACCCAAATGGAGTATTGAACCAGTTTATCACCTCCCACATTACTGTCGTTCTAGACCAATTGAACCAGTTTATCATCGCTCATCAAAGGGCTAACGTACTATGGTCCTGGACCAACTGAGTCAGTTAATCATTGCTCATCAAAGAGTAAACCTACTATGGGCCTAGGCGATTTTTTTCATTGATATTCCAACTGATGCAGTTCATATTCACTCATCGGAGAGTTTACGTAGTAATGTCCTCGACAAATGAACAAATCTTCTAATTGAACTCCGACTGATCCAGTTGGACAAATCTTCTAATTCATACTCCAACTTGAAATAGTGAGGTCAAACTCAAATGGAGTATTGAACCAGTTTATCATCGCTCATCAGGGAGTTGACGTACTGTGGTCATACACCAACTAAACCGGTTGGTCCTGGTAGTGCTAAACCAATTTTCTAATTGTACTTCCGTCAGATAGTTAACGTAGTTAGCTCCTAGACAGATGAACAATCTTCTGATTCCAGTCCAACTGATCCAGTTCTCGTCAATTACTACTCAACTTACAGAAACAGTCATGGTAGTAGATAAATGAACATATCTCACTAATCCAGTTGATCATAGCTCTGTAAACGAATAAGCCTCAGGACAAGTGGAAAAATTGTCTCATTCATGCTCCAACTAATCTAGTTCATCATCATTAACCAAAGAGTTAACATAGTAAGCTCCTTGGAGAAATCTTCGAATTCATACTCCAACTGATCCAGATTAGCATCGCTCATCAAAGGGTTAAGTCCCATTGTTGTCGTAATCGATTTCTTTTGACTTACTTGATACTGAAGGCTTTTCATCAGGTGAAGACATAATCGCAACGTATATTGAAAGAGTGGAGGAGGACGCCTGATGTAGGACGTATGAAGTTAAATATGGAGCTTTATCTGGATAGCAAGCAGTAAGATAAAACAACCGCTCGAGTGCGTTTGGCAAGAGAGAGATATATGTGTCTCGAAGCAGGCGGCCGGGGGAAACTAAACTGACTCTCCCCTCATACTTATCATTAAAAAGCCGTAAACATTATATGATAATAGTCGTGGATAGATAACCACACGGTATATTAATTTGGTCGAAAAGGCCATTAAAATTAAATTTCCACATGCTAAGTGTTGAGCTTTCTCGCTTTCTTGGGATACAAGAGAAGAAACTTTGGAAAGAACAATCAATCTTCTGTAAAAGCAAACACTAAATTCGCATTAGGTGGCCGTATTAAAAGCGCTTATATTAATATGAAATAATAGCCGGAGCCGGCAATTCACTTAAGAAAAGCGCGGGACGAATACGACCGAAATAAAGAAGCTGGTTACTCAGCTACACAGTTTTTCACTTTTAATTAATTCTATGGCAATTTATTTAGTGGTATAGGCTCTTTCAGCCGCCCGGGTCCTAATTTGGCTTGCTCGGGCCGTTTAAGTTCATTAATTATCACCTAAGATCCGGTAGACAGTTGCTTATCATAAAATTCCTTTACTGGACGGCCTAGTTGAACCTTAGAAATATATTTTTTAATAAATGTATAGGGAAGAAGCGGGGCTCAACAGGTACAATGTGCTGATGGTATTGAACGAGTTAGTCGGGATACTTTGGATAGATTGCAGGGCCCTGAAGCTGATGGGTACTTCTGAAACCTGAAATGAGCAGAAGAAAACAATTTGAAGTGATATGGAATAGAAGCTTGATCATTTTTCTTATAAGCAAGTTCAGTGGTGGATTTAGAGTGTAATGACTGATATAATGTGGGGCGATAAATGTAATCTTACAGTCCGATAAGAACGATGCGTGCAGTTTCCGATGAAAGGCTCCCAAGCCAATGGATTGATAGAAGAAACTCTATCGATATGCTCGCGAGATCGCCAGACTTATAGCCTTTGAATTTTTTATTTCTTTGTACAATGTCATAAATAATTACAATTGTACTTGCCATGTAATGACTTATTGTTAAGCTCCATATATACAAGAATTTTAAATTCCCATATCCGCTTATTCAAAATTGCAATGATTGAGCCATTAGGATTTATTTAGTTAAAATAACACTATAGGGATAAACGTACGCAAAAATCAAGCCATAAATTAACAAGCCAAACAAGAGACGAGAACGAAAGGGAAAGTAAAGCAGGCAGGCAGCGGCTCAAATTTAAAACAAACACCGCAAACTGGCATCCGCTTTTGATAATATTAAATAGACGATAATAAGATTTTGCATGAGCTACCTATGCCTTCAGGCGGTACATCGAGAAGTCTCGCGACGGCGAGCGTGGCGATGTGTTGTGGTTCAATAGTCTAGAAGCAACGGTCAAGTCAAGTATTCATAAATATTTTTTTGAGTTGATACGAAAAAGGCGACGCATGTCGTATTATTGGAAAAAGATGATAAATATGTAGAAAAAAAACCTCAAAAGTTATCATACAGACAGCGCAAGAGAAATTCAAAGATCATTGCTTAGAATATCATAGGCTATGACACACCATTATTTATCAAAATATATCAGTGTCCTTCGGAAAGGGTGAAGGGGGTCACACATGCTTTAAGCAAAAGTAATTTGCAGGCGCATGAGCATCAATTTTGTTTCAAGAATATGCTTGTCAGTAATATTAAATTAGCCTAAAATTTTCTTTTACTCAAATAGTGTCATATTTCTTAATTGTATGCAATAAATACCTTGTGTGAGTGTAGTGGATTCTAATTTTAATAAATTTCACATTGTTTTTTGGAGCAAATGGGCTTTGTTCATTAAATTTCTAGATGGTCTGTCTTTGCTATTTTGCTTGAGTTGACTTTTGGAGGCGTTTCTTAATGTTCATTTGGTAACTCAGACTTTTCTCTATTTAGTTGTCTTGATTTTTTTTGAACCTTCCTAGAATGGAAATGAAAATTAACTTGCGATAAGCCATTTTGGGACAGTTCAGTGCTACTTCATGTTGGAAGTTATTTATGGATACATCACTATAGAGTGCCGTATTATTTCAATTTTAGTTTATTTTTGTAATGTGGCATCAATGTTTTAATTAATTTCCTAGTGACTGGTGCTTCAGGAATCGTACCAAATTGCGGTACGCTCTAGTAATGTGTCCTCGTAGTCATTGCTCACAATATCATGAGCTATGACACACCACCAATATTTACTAAATTTTTAATTTCTCATTTTGTATGTATGCATTTAACTTAAAGGGCTTTCTATAATAATGGTAGAACTTTGAATGCACATGGAAACCCTGTTTGAGACGTCATGGATGAATGTCAGTGTCAATTATATCCAGTAGAGTCTTGTAACGGTCAGAAAATACTAATTAAAGTTAAGTTTCATCCAACTATTAAACATTTAGTTCACCACATTCATTATTGAATTTATTTTTCATTCAGCACTCCCTTACGAAATGGGTTACATTAATATTCATAATTTTCAACAATATACTTCTAATTTAATGTCCTACGGAAAAGGTAAAGGGGGTTACACATGCGGTTGCCTTAAACAAAAGTAAATATTTAGTATTAAGTAAATTACAGGAGCTTAAACTCCAATTTTGTTTTAAGAACATGCTTGTCAGCAAAATCAAACAAGCCTAAGATTTTCTTTTACTTAAATAGTCTCATAGTTAATAATTCTTTAAAATACATAGCTTGTATGAGTGTACTGGATTCTAACTCCAATGTATTTCATAACCTTTTTAACTGGACGTTGTTGACGTTGCTCTCTTTAGCTTGAACTAGCTCTTGGGGGCGTTTCTTAATGTTCATTTAGTAATTCAAACTTTTCTTTGGTCAGTTTTCTGGAATTTCGTAATTTTCATAGAAGAAACGGGATGATTTGAGCTTCTAAAGTATAGAAACAAATTAAAACAACCATACTCGCGATAAGTCATTTTGAGATAATTAATATTACCGTAGTTAAGTTAAGTAGTGGAAGTATTTGTGGATATATCATCACAGAATGCCGTATTACTCTAATTTTAGGTAATTTTCTGTAATGTGGCATTCATTTTTTAATTGATTTCTTTGTGACTGACACATCAGGAATCGTATCATGATTTAAGGGTTTCCTTTGCGCCTGTCTTACAAAGCCCATTTTGGCGGCATTATCAGTCGACCAGCTTTAGTGATGTGTGTTCCGAACCATGATGTTATCGATCCGAGATTTATAAGTATTTGTTTTTAGGATTGCTTATTGTGAATTAATCTTGGAGATTATAAGATCGATGTCGTAGTGCAGCGTAGTGGAAGAACGGGCTATGACATACTAGTAGGTTTTAGCCACATTTGCCGCAATTATTATTCATCCAGACAATTCACGTAATCACTGCTCACAATATCATAGGCTATGACATACCAACAATTTCGGAAGGGTGAAGGAGGTCACACATGCTTTATACAAAGCTAAGTTTCAAGCGCTTGAACTCCATTTTTGGTTGAAGACCATGCTTGTCATTAACATTAAACTAGCCTTAAATTTTCTTTTACTTAGTCTCACATTCCTTAATTGTATGCAATGTGTGGGTGTAGTGGATTCTAATTTCAATATATTTCACATCCATTCTTGGAGCAAATGAATTTTGTTGATTAAATTCCTTGGCTATATTTTGCTTGAGTTGACTCTTGTGGGCATTTCTCAATCTCCATTTAGTATGTCAAACTTTTCTCTATTTTGTTGTCTTATTTTGTATGTATGTACATAAATTAAAGGGTTTTGAACTGGGCTTGTGTGCATGCATATGGCAACCGTGTTTGAAACGGCATGAATGAATGTCAATGTCAATTGTATCCAGTAGAGTGTTGTAACAGTCGGAAAATGCTAATTAAATTTAGATTTCATCCAACTATTAAACATTATGTTCACCACTTTCACTATTGAACTATTTTCATCCATCACTCCCTTACGAAATGGGTTACACTAATTTTCATCATTTTCAACAATATACTTTTAATTTAAGGTACTGCAGAAAGGGTGAAGGGTGTCACACATGTGGTTGCCCCAAACAAAAGTAAATATTTACTATTAAGTAAGATTCAGGCGCCTGAACACCAATTTTATTTCACGAACATGATTGTCAGCATCATTAAACTAGCCTAAGATTTTCTTTTTCTTAAATAGTCTCATAATTATTATTAATTTTTTAAAATATATACCTTGTATGGGTGTAGTGAATTCTAATTCCAATGCATTTCATATCCTTTTTTTGGAGCAACGGGGCCTTGGTGACATCACTCTCTTTTGCTTGAATTTGCTCTTGGAGACGTTTCTCAATTTTCATTTAGTTATTCAAAGTTCTCATTACTTATTTTTCTTCAGTTTTTTAATTTTCATGGCTGTAATGGGATTGATTTGAGTTTCTAAAATATAAAAACGAATGAAACCAACCCTGAAAGCATGCTCGCGATAAGTCATGTTGAGACATTTCATTTATTTTGTAATTGTTACTGCATGGTGGAAGTTATTTGTAGATATATCACCATAAATGCCGTATTATTCCGATTTCAGCTTATTTTCTATAATGTGGCATTTAATTTAAATTAATTTATTTGTGACTGACACTTCAGGAATCGTATCATACTGACATCTTGATTTGAGGGTTTCCTTCGCGCCTGTCGTACAAAGCCCATTTTGGCGGCATTATCAGTCAACTCAGTAAAGGAGTTGACGCCCAAGATTTGAAAATTATACAGAATCTTTACGAACATCAAGAGGCATTTGTCAAACTGGAAAACACCGAAACAAGCACTGTCCCTATAAGATGTGGAGTCAGGCAGGCTCGTGTACTTAGTCCCATGCTCTTTAATATGTATTCGGAAGTTATCTTCCAAAACGCCCTAGACGAAGCAGAGGACGGTCTGAAGGTCAATGGGAAACTCTTAAACAACTTGAGATATGCCGATGACACAGTGATAATCGCAGACAACCCTAAGGGGCTGCAACGCCTAATCGGCAGCATATCGGCTTCCGGTGATGAAATGGGACTGAGGATTAATATCTCCAAAACAAAGATCATGCAAATAAGCTGCAATCCAAACAACCACTTCATTCTAATAAATGCGGAATCTGCTAACCGACAGAACACTCAATCTAAACATAAGATTTAACTTTGTTAGATGTTATGTATATCCCACGTTACTATACGGAGTCGAGGCCTGGACGCTAAAGGTTAGCAGTATTAACAAGTTGGAAGCATTTGAGATGTAAGGTATATCGTAGAATGCTCCGCATTCCATGGACTGACCATATCACCAATCAAGAAGTCTTGCGTAGAATGAACAAAGACCGAACAATTCTCGAGACTATAAAAAAGCGTAAGACGGCTTACCTTGGTCATGTCATGAGACAAGACAGGTACGGATTACTGCAGCTGATTATGGAGGGCAAGATTGAGGGAAGACGTGGTCCTGGACGTAGACAGTGCTCTTGGCTGAAGAACTTAAGAGATTGGACTGGCTTGGATTCGAACTCCCTGCTGAGAAGAGCTCAGGACAGGGACGAGTTTGCCAAAATTGTTGCCGATCTTCATTGAATGGAGAAGGCACTTGAAGAAGAAGAAGATCAGTCAACCAGCTCTAGTGAGGTGTGTTCCGATCCACGATGTTATCGATCCAAGATTTATAAGTATTTGTTTCTGGGATTGCTTGTTGCAAATCAATATTGGAGATTATAAGAAGGTTATGCCTATTGATGTCGTAGTGCAGCGTACTGGAACGGGCTATGACATACCAGTAGCTTTTAGCCACATTTATCCAGAATTAATATTCATCCAGACAATTCGAAATCCACGTAATCACTGCTTACAACATCATAAGCGATGACACATCAATAATATTTATCAAAATGTTTTAGTGTCCTTCGGAACGGGTAAAGGGGGTCACACATGCTTTAAACAGAGGTAAGTTTCAGGCACTTGAACGCCAATTTTGCTTGAAGACCATGCTTGTCAGTAACATTAAGCTAGCCTTAAAATTTCTTTTGCTTAAGTAGTTTCATATTTCTTAATTGTATGCAATAAATACCTTGTGTGGGTGTAGTGGATTCTACTTTCAATGTATTTCACATCTTTTTTTTGGAGCAACTGGACTTTGTTGATTAAATTCCTATGCGGTTTGTCTTTGCCCTTTTTTGCTTAAGTTAACTCTTGGGGGTGTTGCTCAGTGCTCATTTAACTACTCAAGCTTATCTCCATTTAGTTGTCCTAAGTTTTTTAACTTTCCTAGAATGAAAATGCAAATACACTTGCGATAAGCCATTTTGAGCCAGTTAACTTTACCTTATTTTGTAATTGCTACTTCATGGTGAAGGTTATTTACGGACATATCACCATAGAGTGCCGCATTATTCCGATTTTAGCGGCATTATTAGTCAACCAGCTCTAGTGATGTGTTTTCCGATCCACGATGTTATCGATACGAGATTTATAAGTATTTGTTTTTGAGATTGCTTGTTACAAATTAATATTGGAGATTAAGGAACGATAGAAAACATGCCTATCAATGTGGTAGTGCAGCGTAGTGGAACGCGCTATGACATACCAGTAGCATTTAGCCACAATTTGCCACAATTATTTTTCATCCAGACAACGTAAGAGAAATTCAAAATCCACGTAATCATTGCTCACAATATCATAGGCTATGACACACCAACAATATTTATCAAAATGTTTTAGTGTCCTCCGGAAAGGGTGGAGGGGTCATATATTTTTAAAATGAAAGTAAGTTGCAGGCGCTTGAACGCCAATTTTGTTTCAAGACCATGCTTGTCAGCAACATTAAACTAGCCTTAAATTTTCTTTTACCTAAATAGTCTCACATTTCTTAATTGCATGAAATAAATAACTTGTGTGGGTGTAGTGGATCCTGTATTCCAAGATTCATAATTTTTTGGGGCAACTGGACTTTATTGATTAAATTCCCAGACGGTTTGTCTCTGTTCTCTTTTGCTTGAGTTGACTCTTGGGGGCATTTCTCGATCTTCATTTACTATGTCAAACTATTTTGTTGGTTCATTTTGTATGTATGCATTTAGATTAAAGGGTTTTCAACTGGACTTGTGTGCATGCATATGGCAACCCTGTTTGAAACGGCATGAATGAATGCCAATGTCAATTATATCCAGTAGAGTGTTGTAACGCTCAGAAAATGCTAATTAAATTTAGGTTTCATCCAACTATTAAACTATGTCAGTAACATTAAACTTTCACTATTGAATTATTTTTCATCCATCACTCCTTTACGAAATGGGTTACACTAATTTTCATCCTTTTCGATAATATACTTTTAATTTAAGTTCCTGTGGAAAGGGTGAAGGGGGTCACACATGCGGTTGCCTTAAACAAAAGTAAATATTTAGTATTAAGTAAGCTTCAAGCGCTGGAACGCCAATTTTGTTTCAAGAACATGATTGTGAGCATCATTAAACTAGCCTAAGATTTTCTTTTACTTAAATAGTCTCATAATTCTTAATTGTGTAAAATATATACCTTGTATGGGTGTAGTGAATTCTAATTTCAATGCATTTCATATCCTTCTCTTGGATCAACAGAGCCTTGGTGACCTCACTCTCTTTTGCTTTAATTTCGAGCCGTTTTTCAATGTTCATTTAGTAATTCACACTTTTCCTTACTTACTTTTCTTCAGTTTCTTAATTTTCATGGCGGTAAAGGGATTGATTTGAGCTTCTAGGGTATAAAAATGAATGAAAACAACCCTAAAAGCATACTCGCGATAAGTCATTTTGAGACATTTCATTTGTTTTGTAATTGCTACTGCATGGTGGAAGTTATTTGTAGACATATCACCATAAATGCCGTATTATTCCGATTTTAGTTTATTTTCTGTATTGTGACATTCAATTTAAATTAATTTCTTTGTGACTGACATTTCAGGAGTCGTATCAAATTGACATCTTGATTTGAGGGTTTCCTTCGCGCCTGTCGTACAAACCCCTTTTGGCTGCATAATCTGTTCAAAAACCATTTTTGAACACGTCTTCAAATCTAACGATTTAATTTTTGTACAGTTTAACATTGCACGCCACTGTCCTCGCATTCCAAACAAATTAATACCTTGGCGATACTACTAACGCCATCTCTTGTTTACCACGTTTATCCACTGCGTCGGCAGGCTAGAAAGCTAAAAGTTAAGCGTCCTCAAAAGGCCTCCGACCTTATATAACTTATAACGATATATTTGTATTAGTTTTTATAACACTGTTGTGGCCACGAGTAGCTGTTTTCATAATCCCTTTCTCTTATGTAGCCCTCAGGCACTTTGTGACTATATTTATTTTAGTTGATAAGCGAACCACAGATCGCTTAGGTTTGATCAAATTACTATAATCATAGCGCTTCGCGCTTTATCCGGGCGGTATTACTAGCGCCATCTGTTGTAACCACCTTTACTCATTTGGAGCCGGCCGCGCATCCTAAACTCATTTGACCAATCATAGCGTTTCCCGCTATACCCCGGCGACCGAGTCGACCAATCACAGCGCATCCTACAGGATAGCCAGTTCACCCTAACTAAAATTCCCTAAAATTCACATCTTTAATATTCGAATTTCATGAAAACTAATCAGCAGATTTCAACCGGATTTGTATTAAAATTCATAATATTAATTTAGACAACCGGTCATGTTAAGTTTTTACACAATATCTCTGCATTTACATTATTGCCCTTTCCATGCCGAAACGGTGCATCTTCTCCCACCAGAAGGGGCGGTAACAACTTCTCCAAGTTGCTCTAGTTCCCACGTTCTAGTATTCAGTATTGAGTACGAAGTAGCCATGTAAGTTGCAAAAGGCGTACCCCCGTTTCTAGCCGGCTGGCGCTAGGCGCCATGCCGGCAAGTTTTCACGTTTTGATACCTCATCATCTCTAGTTTGTTACTCAAGTGATATAGTGATATCCTGGCATAATCATCGTCACATCAAGCCTGCAATAAGGTATTTATTGGCAAATTTAATGCCATTATTCTCCCGCCGAGCAATGGCGTCCCAATTGGTCTTATCCATGGGAGTTGTACAATCGAGCCCTGTCTCGAACCACACCACACTCAATAGAGCCTAGTCTCTAAATCTCAAGTAAGTAAACGAACATGTTTACAATCACATTCTCACAAAGCCTACAAAAAGGTATTTTTGGGCATCTCATTGCCAATTATGGAGACCGACTGATCTCTAGTACTAAGCCTACAAAAAGGCATTTTTTCGGCATCTACTGCCATATGGAGACCCACTGATCTCTAGTACTAAACCTACAAAAAGGTATATTTCGGCTCTACTGCCATTTTGGAGACCCACTGATTTCTTAACTCTCAAAGGCTGTGCCATGCGCTGCGCAGTCCCCAATGGTACTTCCATTGGATTTTCAACATTCTATAGTACCAGCATACCACTGGATTGCTATAATCTTTGCCTTATTCTAATATAAGGATTACTCTGCACTAGTCTGCATACCCACTTATGCCTTATTCTCACATAAGGATTAAACGGCACTAGTCTGCCAATTTACAGAAGTTATCACAATGCTACATCCCATACGCGGATTTCAACTTACCTATGCTACCTGCATAGCATACTTACTAATCATTCATGTGTGCACCAATAAGCCGCATTCACAAGGCATTCATGTCATGCCAATATGCACTAACTGCATACCAGTCAAACCACTACAATCCAGTCATTCCTATTTGCAAGAATTTGAACTACATTGTACATAGAAGCTAGCAATAATAGGCCTAGCAAGTGTTTGTCAAAGTGACTTTCCCCCAGTGTTAGAAGATAACCTGAACATTGAACGTTTCTCGTCAATGGTGTTCATAGTGTACATATTAGCTTATAGGTGGACTCTAAGGTAATACTAATCCTGTTATTATCGCTTGTATATTGTATTTTAATTGTATCAGCTAACATAGTTGATAAGCAGCTGTTCCGCAGGAACTCTAACAGACATTTGACATTTAATTGTATATAGTTTCAAGGTTATGTTTATAACCATATTTTAGCATAGTATTACAACTGTTTGCGCAATGCTTTAGTTTTTAAGAGTATTATTTATGTTATATTTTTCAAGGTCGAAATTTGCCTCGACTGATATTTTTCACATCGTAGCACTGACTACGTGCAATAATTCATTGTTTATATTTTGTATATTTATGAGCTTCTAGTTATTTTCAGGTAAAATAACTTATTAAAATATTCATATAATACTAAAGCTTTTTGTTTTATTTACAAAATGACTTTAGAACTAGCCCTATGGTAAAATTTCAGTGCCCAAGAGCACATTTCTTTTTGTTCAGAAAATCGACCAAGATCGACTCTGAAACATAATCAGTCAACCAGCTCTAGTGATGAGTGTTCCGATCCATAATGTTATCGATCCGAGATTTATAAGTATTTGTTTTTGGGATTGCTTGTTGTGAATTAATATTGGAGATTATAAGAACGGTAGAAAACATGCCTATCTATGTCATAGTGCAGAGTAGTGGAAGGGGCTATGACATACGAGTACCTTTAGCCACATTTATCGACAATTATTATTCATCCAGACAATTCGAAATCCACGTAATCACTGCTTACAACATCATAAGCGATGTCCCACCAACAATATTTATCAAAATATTTTAATGTCCTTCGGAAAGGGTGAAGGGGGTCACACATGCTTTAAATAAAGGTAAGTTCCAGGCTTGAACGCCAATTTTGTCAGTAAAATTAAACTAGCCTAATTTTTTTTTACTTAAATAGTTTTATATTTCTTAATAATTGTATGCAATAAATACCTTGTGTGGGTGTAGTGGATTCTAATTTTAATATATTCCACATCCTTTTTTGGAGCAACTGGACCTTGTAGGCGTTGTTCTCTTGCTTGAATTAGAGTCCATTAGTAATTCAAACTTTCCTTTACGTTCCTTCTTGAGTTTCCAAACTTTCCTGTAAATAACGGGATTGATTTGAGCTTCTAATGTATAGAAACGAATTAAAACAACTATGAAAGCATAGTCGCGATAGGTCATTTTGAAGCATTTAACATTACTTTATTTTCCAATTGCTACTGCATGGTGGAAGTTATTTGTGGACATATCATCATAGAATGCCATATTATTCCGGTTTTAGTTAATTTTTCTATAATGCAGCATTCATTTTTTCATACGAATTGATATCTTGATTTAACGTTTTGCTTTACGCCTGTCACACTATCGGTGGACTAGCTTTAGTAATGCGTGTTCCGAACCATGATGTTATCCATCTAGGATTTAGAAATATATCTCTTCACGGAATTGCTTGTTGTTGATATTTATTTACGTTAATCAGGATCTGTCAGGTGAAAATCTTGGTTGATGGTTCCAAATATTGGCAAGAAAGCCTTCTTTATATGAATATAGCATAAAGCTTATAGGGGAATGGCTAGTCTAAACTTTCCTATAAAGTCTGCGCGTAGCCTGCTCTCATCATCGATAGAAATTGAGTAAGGGACACTCTTCAAAAGTCAGCCATGGTGGCTCGCAGTAGTACAATTTTGTGAAATACCCTTGTGGGGCTATACCCGGCGCATTTTTGGGTCTTGGGCGACATCTGTTGCTATTACAAGAGTTTTATTGATTTAGTGTCTGAACTCAGTTCCGTAACTGGGATTTTGCGCCATCTTTAACAGATGAGTTGTCTTTTACTTTTTATTGTGTAGCCATTTTGTGCTCTCTCCTGGATTGTTGCTAACTTTGCCATAATTTTCTTTGCAGAGGTTCTGTCTCTTTCACACTTTGAGGTAGCCTAGCTGATTTCAGCATTTTAAATGTCTCATGCCTTGGGTTTGAAGTAAAAGCCATGAATGACGAAGAGTCTTTTGTTTGACATAAGAAATGGAAGAGCTCTTCTTCTAATCGGGGTCTATTATGTTCATCCGTAGAGTACGTTTCATTCTGGTGGTTGCCGGAGAGCTTCCCATGAGTCCCTGTTGATAAGCTCAGCAGATCGAGCCGTTAAATCTGATAAACAAATTTAGTAATTAAAACTGACTGTTTCAATAGCGTTTCAGGTCATATTATTTGCAATTTAACGGGTGATGAACATGGTGTAAGCATGATATTACTAGTTGATATTGTCACATATACGCTCCTACCGCTTGTTGCCTATGGACCTGACTTCGTTGCAGTAGTTGCGCTGTGCTCTTTCAGAAGACGGAGCTCAGATATAGGTAGTTGGGAGAGATGGATAGAAACACTCGGTGTAAAAAAGGCTTGGTTTATTAACTTCAGGTTGAGTATAGAAGGTTGTAAGTATTACCAAAATATTCGGGAATGCATATCTCGTAAGTCCCCTGGGATATGTTAACCACGAACAACAGCGAGAGAGAGGGAGAGCTAGCCTGAAGGGCTGTTACAATTAGATTGACGGGCGGATAGATTATTTGGTCTGGCTGAATATTTAGTTACGTAGTTTACTTTTTATATGTAGTTAATTTAAATAGCACTTTGCCTTATGGCATTATTAATTTTCACTGATTCACTTTTAAGGCGTGCCTGATCAGAGGGGCTTTTCACTTTCGGTAGTTCGCACTGATAGGTCTTTTTTAAAGTGAGAGCTTTGATCTGCCAGAGGGGCTTTTCCCTTTCGGTAGTTCGCACTGGAGATCAAAGTCTGCCGGTATGGGCTGCTGCACAGCTTTTTATATCAAACTTTGACCTCTAATTCGAGTATTGTTTTGAATTGTCAACAAGGTTAATCATAACAGTTTATACTTTAATTAACAACAATTTATAATTGCGATTCAAGGTTAAGTTCAAACTTTCCACTGTATGATTTTATGTTAGTTGACACATGCCCCCCTTCCAGAAAACGACGGCCTCCAGAGTTTATTACCAGATATGCTATTCCCTTACTACATATATATATTTTTTACATTTTTCACTCAACCTTATATTAGCACTTTCTCACTATCACAAGCAGTCCGTACTGGTCTCTACTCGATCCAAGACGTTCTGGCTGGTTGCAACAGTTTGTCCATTCGTTTTACTTGTTGATCACTTCGTGTCGTGGCTCAGTTTTGTCCACCCGGTATTAGTCTTGAAGTGTTGTCGACTCTGTATGTTGCTTGACCCAGTGCTTTTTGCTGACATGGAACAAAAGAGATGTTTGTTTCAATAATTAACTAATAACTAATTTAATATCAATCAATCAATTTTTTAGTTGCCAAATACAATAACAATATATGATCGTTGTGGTCAGATTTAGGCGAACTACTATTTATATATATTTTTAGTTATAATAAACATTTTAAGACGTTTCCGTTTTTATTTTCATTATTAGATTGGGATTATTTATACCAATATTTCATCATATGTATATCTGGCAGTCCTATATCTATTCGTATTTTAGCCTATCTATTACGATAATTTAATTACAGCTAAGCTATTATTTCTAAATATTATAATATGATATGATACGTATTTATACGACTGTGTATAGTCGGCAAAAAATTAAGTGCAGGTCATGTTGAAGTTCCATTGCTCGGGTCGACTAACTGCAATCTTTTGAAATATGCAATTTAGGCTACCATCCGAATTCTGATTTTCTATCCTTAAAGTGTATCCATCTTGTGGTTTAGGGGGTGATTTGTGCCGGTGGAACTGGTCGTATTGCGTAAGTACCTATATAATTTAAATAATAGATCAATAGTAGGAATAGACTGCATGTTAGTGCAACAAGAATAGCTTGCATAATTATATTTCATGTGTTTTGTGCATGTACACGTTTACTAAATATTGGCAGTGTTGGCGCGAGTTTGTGAAATATTATGTATATTACTGCAAATGATAGTATAGTGTTCCATATAATCATCATACTAGGACTTTTGCTTGTTCATTTATAACTATTTGATGGCGTTGCCTGATTTCTGAGGTTATAGCTTGTAGCAAATCGTTATTTAACATTAGGTTAAGGTGGTATATAACGCCCAGTTGTGGTTGATACAATGACATGAGATGAGTGCTCCTGGAGTTGACGTGTTGTTGCCCTGTATGGGAGTGGCCGCTTCCATACAGACTATTTCCATGCCCTCTTCAGGATGCGTTCATGATGGATTTATCATCCCCAATCTCAGTGTTGACCATTAGTGACCGGCGATGACGTCTCATTGCGCAGTAAGCTGTCAGGTCCTTCACTGAGTCCTCGTGAAATGGTTTTGTGGTATAGGCTATCGCCTAATAGCCTGGGTAGGTAGTAGTGTTTATTTCCATATGGATTGCATAAATGTCGCTGTGATTTGCCTTGTTACTTATTTGTTACTATCGTTAGTAGTATTTTTTCAGCTACTGCTAACTACATAGTCTTATGTTCAACTACACACGTTTCAATTGTTCCCCATTTGGGTCCTATTTTTTTTTTATATATATACACATTTTATGTGGAGGGCTTTCCATGCCTTTATTTCTTTCACTGCATTATTTTACATTTTTTCTTTCTAGGTCCCCATTTTTTCTTTGGACATCGTGACGCTGCCTTTATTCTCTAATACATGGCGTTCGAGGCTCCGGATCCTGTTGCGCTTATGTAGAGTCTTGGTATGTATATTATATGTTTGTGATGCATTTATTATTTTATTATCTCCGTATATATTACTGTTTGCCATATGTTTATATCTCATATCCTATATATATTAGGCGTTTTTGTATGCATTATTTTACACTATTTATATCCTATTTTTACTAGTTTATTTCTTAATCTATCAGCTAGTTTTTTATGTTCATATTCTAAACATTCAATGCTCCGTGGCCCTTAAGTGTTGTGATTTTCTCGGTAAGATATTCATCACTACCTAAGTCCGTTTTACATATAGTCTCTGCCTATATGTTTTCTCATTAGCTCGTCTTCTACCTAGTTTCCCTTTAAACTTCTTTTTACTTATTTCTCCTAGTTTCTCCGCACTTGAAACGCTAACATGTTTTCCTATGACTTTCCCTGAACGGTATTAATCGAAAACAATTGCGTTCTCATTATAACTTTGCTAAAGTTTCATATATGAACTAAATTTTTCTAGTTTCATTTTTCTCTATATTAACTTTCTATATCATCTATTTGGACGCCTTCATGTTTTTATTATGACTTTCTCTAGTATCTTAGATAGTTGTCAATAACACTTGTGTTCCAAATTCTAGTTCCATCTTTGTAATATATCTGTTTGCTTCTCTAAGTGTCTCTAATATTATTCTATGTGCTTTATTTTCTACTTCAAGTACATATTGTTTCCATTTTAAATGTAACTTATATTTTTCTATATGCTCTATATGCTACTTTTTCTTACTCCTAAGTGTCTTGTTATGATTTTCCCTAATATCTAAGGTATTTATCATTGACACCTGGGTTTGTAGACACTTTGTGCACTGTCATTATTTTTTTCCTAAAATCGCTAACAGTCTTCCTTCGAAGTCCTTATCATCGTTTTTGTCTATATTTTCACTATTTTTAATTTCATTAGGTATTTTTTTTTTGCCTTTTGTATAACTAACTGTATATCCGTATCCTCTGTACTATCATCCGCTGTGTGCTCTAAATCCTCTTCTTAGTTACCTAGTTTCTGTTTTCTCCTTAGTAAAAGGTTTCTTTGTATTTGCTTAGTTTTTGGTGACTTCTTACTTAGTTTCTGGTTTCATTGCATTTACTTAGTATCTTGTTACTTCTTACTTAGTTTTTGGTTACTTTTTACTTAATTTTTATATATTTTTTTGTATTTACTTAAATTCTGTTACCGTAGTACCTTAGATAATAGTATTGTATAACTTTCCCTATATTTGGGGATATCCATCTTTAATTCTAGTTTAATCTTTCCTAGTATATTTTGCTTTCCAAGTGTCTGACTTGTGATTTTCCCTGTAAGGTATTTATCTGAGACAGTTGGGTTCAAAATTCTTTATACGCCCTGTATATACTCCTTTCTTAGTTTCTCCTTTATTTCCTTCTTCTTAAAAACTCCTTCTCTTTTCTTTATTTTCTATTTGCTATTATTGTCTCTATTATCTAAGGTATTTGTCATTGTTGCGCCTGTTTAAAATTTTAATTTCACGCAACTTTTTTCACCAAAAATTGCTAGTAGTTGTTCTTCTAACTGTACGCCCCTTTTTTTGTCCATAATGGCACTACTCTTAATTTTTTGTTGATTATTATCTTTCTTATATATTGCCATTGCGTCTTTTGAACTGAAATTGCTTTGCTTCATTATTGACCTCTCTGTCTTCTTTCTGACTATTGCTTGGTGATGTGCTGGACCATTGGTCCATTCTATGCTTGTACTGATTTTTCTTATTCTTCTAATGATCCAAACTATTAGAAGTATTGATAATATGTGATGACTAAATGTGCAGATTCCGTATTATGCTTGACCTTAGTTGTAAGATTTATTTAAAATAAGATGGCTATATTATAATACTGGTGCTTACACCAAATGGTCAACAAGGCGAATTGTTATGATTTCCAAAAAATCTCAAAGAAAACTGGTACAGAAAACAATCTTGTGGGTCATCACGGCTATAAAAAAAAATATAGACGGCTTGGATTGATGCAAAATGTTATTATTAGCTGGATCAGGGGCCTATCTGGAAAAAGCGTATCTCCTCGACGAGTCCTTGGTCCTGTGTCCTATGTACGGGGATGAAAACGGCTACCTCCACCATGGACAACAGCGAGAGAGAGGGAGAGCTAGCCTGAAGGGCTGTTACAATT
>MU182824.1:250055-269091 GCA_016904865.1 Pissodes strobi
TTTACTTTTTATATGTAGTTAATTTAAATAGCACTTTGCCTTATGGCGTTATTAATTTTCACTGATTCACTTTTCAGGCGTGCCTGATCAGAGGGGCTTTTCCCTTTCGGTAGTTCGCACTGATAGGTCTTTTTTAAAGTGAGAGCTTTGACCTGCCAGAGGGGCTTTTCCCTTTCGGTAGCTCGCACTGGAGATCAAGTCTGCCGGTATGGGCTGCTGCACAGCTTTTTATATCAAACTTTGACCTCTAATTCGAGTATTGTTTTGAATTGTCAACAAGGTTAATCATAACAGTTTATACTTTAATTAACAACAATTTATAATTGCGATTCAAGGTTAAGTTCAAACTTTCCACTGTATGATTTTATGTTAGTTGACAATATTACGTCCTAGTAGACTCAAGAAGTGTAAATGGAACATGATCATGTTTTGGTAATTTAATTTAAATAGCTTGTTGTTTTTACAGCAGGTGATGTAACATTTGACACATGGTGATTCTACTAACCGAAACATAAGATTTCAAGCCAATGCAAATGCACAATCAATGCCTTCAAAGAAAACATATCCAACTATGTAAATAATATACGCGTTGTTAATTTAGTAATAATGATTTTATCGATACCTGATGTGTAAATAAATAATCTTGGCTCTGAGGAGAAAAATAGAATTTACGATGTTATGACCCAGTGTGCGTCGCGACGCCAACCATGCGCCGCGCCGCCACGGTGTTTTAGTGTCAGTTTTAGCGAAAGGGCATTCGCGCGTCAGTTTGTCCGCAGCACCCTCGATTGACGCTCGACGTGCCGCCTCTCCGTAAACTCCCCTTTCAACGTGTTTACGTGGTTTGTGCTATTTTAATACTGGGACTTGCTTAGTTCTCGTTGGTCCACGTTAATTTTAAGGTAAGAATTTTTTGAATTATTATGATTATTTCACCTAAATTTTAAACCATTTAGGAGTATTGCAATTTTGTCTTACAAATCGCAATTAACGCATACAAGAATTCATGAAACACAATTAGACTTACTTTTTAGATTTATTTGCGTTATTTATGCTAGAACTGGCATTCACTGAAATGAAATGACAGACACAAAAGGCAAAATATCTAAGTCAAACTTGCAAAAATTATTGTTATGAAAAGGTTTCACAAAGAGCATTTTATAAAATAAAAACATTTTTCAGTAAGAATTCGATAAAGGAGTCATTTTCGCACAACAAGTAGTACATTTGTAAATGACTTAGTATTTCCTCTACAACGTGGAAGATGCCAAAAAAAATACTTTTAAAAATTTTACGCTTTCCAATTGACAGACTGTCTCGTATGTATTGTTATACTTAGTACTCAGCGATCACTATTTCCTGACGTTAAAATATATTACTTAAACTGCATCTAATTGATATAAATGAGAGCTAGGTCTGGCTAAAAAAAGGATAAACTATCTTACGTCGGGTAATCCCCAAAAGTTTAAAATATATTGGACATAATTTAGTTTTCAGGTAGTTTAAAGGTAAGGCATAAAAAATTTGAGACAAGTCATAACATTATAGGCTATGACACACCAATAATATTTCTTCTTAATTTTGATTTTATATTACGGTTTATGCAAAGCCAAGTAGCTTTTCACTTTAGTTGTCCAGCATTTATGGACAGTAGAAATAGTACATAAGAAATTTGAAGCAAAAGTTGTAAATACTCATAATATCATAGGCTATGATACACCAATAAAATTTAATTATATTTTAGTTTCATTAAGTATCAAATTCCCTGATTTTCTAGGTCTTCTCAGGTAAAATACAATAACCATACAGATACTATAGACTAAAAGGACCTTTAACAAAACTCTTATTTCGTACAATTTACAAAATTAAGTGAGCTTTTTATTAATTCTTTCGTGCAAGGTATAAAAAACGAACAAAGAAATGAAAAATAATATTACTTTCGAACAAAAGATGACATAATCGTCTGAAATAACTAAATGTTTTTGATTTGATATAAGCAAGCCCTGAAGAACCAGTAAAGTTAATCAATTCCTCCCTCATTTTTTCCTGATTTTTGCATACTTAAGTTCTTCTTTTCCTCAAAGGCTTAATTGTACTTTGCCACTTCAATATTCTAAATACAACTTTATTTAATTAATTATTAATAAATTTGATTACAGTACAATTGGTGCGCCAAAATTGGGTTTTCATACAAATTTTTAACAAGTAACATATTGAGCTGTCAATATTTCTAGTGCCACAATAGTACAGACCATGACACACCAATAGTATCTATTTTAACCTTAATTCTTTCGTGTTGTGGTATTGTGTATTGTGTATGTGATGTAGAGTATTTTTTAGGGAAATTTGCCTTTATTCATATAGAAAGGGTACAGTGTGAAAAATCTCAAGGAAATATTCCTACCACTCACAATGCCACTGTATATGACACACCAATATTTTCCTTTTTTTTGTGCCCAACTAGCCCTGGGGAAGTCTTCAAAACTATCCACACCATCTGCAATGAAAGATTTCAAGCAAATATTTCTATTACAATGCAACTGCCTATGACACACCATTATTATTTATCCGCATCTTAAATATTTCTGCTACTCTCAATATCACTGGCTATGACACGCCAATAATATTGATTCTAATCTTGTTTTCTCAAGCAAGCAAATATTTTAGTACTCACAATATCACAACACATTAATAATATTTATCCTTACCTCAATTTTTCGTGTTACGCTGTATGAAGTAAAGTAATTTATTGTGCGAAGTAAAGTAATTTATTTATTAAATTCGACTTTATAAGTATACAATAAAAAAAAGTACAGTGTGAGAAATCTCAAGCAAATATTTCTATCACTTACAATATCACTATGACACACCATTAATATTTATCCTAATCTTAATTCATTAAGCAAGCAAATATTTCTAGCACAGGCTGTGACATGCCAATAATGTTTATCCTAATCTTAACTTCCCAAGCAAGTAAATATTTCTCGTAGTCACAATACTACAGGCTACGACAAGCCAATAATATTTACCCTAGTCTTAAATTTTTAAGCAATTAAATATGTTCTCATAATAAAACAGGATATGACACACCAATAGCATTTATCCTAATCTTAATTTATTAAGCAAGCAAATATTTCTAGTACAGGCTGTGGTATGCCAATAATATTTAACTTAATGTAAATTTCTCTTTCTTCTTATACTCGCTTGAGATCAGAATGATCTGTTAATTCCGGGCTTGCCGTCGTAATAATTCTTGTGATGTGGATTGCCAGCTCTCTTTCCATCTCTTTGGTGGTCTACCGGGTGGTCGGCTACCCACTGGTGTTCCCTCAAGTGCTATACGTGGTAGTCTATCTACAGCCATCCTTCTGACGTGGTTGTACCATTCCCGTCTTCTTTGCCTTCCCTATCTTACTATGTCCTGTACTCCACATTGTTCTCTTATATCGGTGTTTCTTACGTGATTCCTTCAGGTTTTGCCGGCTATCGCTCTCAGGACCCATTTCTGCTACGCGTAGCATGCTTTTGATTTTGTTCGTATCTTCTCTTGCGTATGTCATGACGGGTCGTATGCATGTTTTATAGATTTTAATCTTACTGTTCATTCTCATGTATTGGTTGGCTCGTACAATTTCTCTTAGGCAGCCTGATGTTACTGTTGCTTTATTAATTTGGCCTCTTAGGTCCCTTGTTGGATCGTGGTTGCTGGAGATATTCATGCCGAGGTATTTAAACTGCATCACTTGCTCTGTGTGCTTATTTTCAATTATGAGCTTGCATCTGAGTGGTTTTTAGTGGTGGTCATGCTTTTTGTTTTTTTCGATGGATATGCTCATATTAAGTTGTCGACTCGCTTGGTAGAACTTGAATATCTGTCGTTGCATGTTGTCTTCGTTTTCTGCGAATATTGCTGCATCGTCGGTATAGCATACCATGCTGATGGGTTTGTTGTTCATTCTGTATCCCATATTTAAGGTCGCTACTTCTATGATTTTATCCATAAGAAGATTAAATAAGAGTGGGCTATCTCCCTGCCTGATTCCTCCTGGTGTTGGGATGCTTTTCGTGTTATGATGTCCCGCTTTAACTTGGTTGGAATTGGCGGTATTGAGATTGTAGATTACCTTTACTATGTTGGCTGGTGTTTCTTTCTCTATCAGAATGTTGATGACGTCGTTCAGTTGTACTTTATCAAATGCTTTAGTTAGGTCGATGAAGCAAATAAATGCCGGTGTGTTATATTCTGTGGCCTTCTCTTTTATTTGTTTGGTGATGAATATGGCGTCTGTTGTCGATCTACCCTTTCTAAATCCCTATTAGCTATGTGTTCTCCAGTTTATACTTTAGCAGGCCTGTGAACAGTTTCATTGTTGTACATAATAAGGTTATTCCTCTGTAGTTTTCAGGAGCTGTTTTTGGTCCTTTCTTGAAGATGGGTATTGTTGTGCTCGTATGCCAGTCATTTGGTATTTTTGTTGTGATGAAGATTTTATTAAACAGATCTGTAAGTTTTATTATGAGCTCAGGGCCCCCGTATTTTAAGAGTTCGTTTGGTATATCTGTCCCTGGTGTATTTCTGTTTTTAATCTTCCTCAGTTTTTCTTTTATTTCCATATCCGATATTGTTGCACTTGACGCCGTATAATATTCTATTTCGTGTGTTTCCTCAGCATCGTATAGTTTTCCAAAGTATTCTTCCCACGTTTCTAATCAGCTCTCTATTTTTCAACATCTTCCACACTCTTTTTTGGGCGCCGAATATATCGTGATTCATATCGCTCGTGAATTTAATCCAGTGTTCCCTTTTGATAGCTTTAATTAGTGAGTTGACTCTATTTCTCGTTTGTATGTATTCTGCATGTTGTTGGTGGGTTGGGGAGCTTTTGTATGTTAGGTAGCTTCTTCTTTTTAATTCTGCGAGATCCTTCACTTCTTGACAAAAACATGGCTTAGTGGTATTTGTCTGGTTTGTGTTTATTTTTCTTCTCCCGATGGATTATTCCGCCGCCTGAAGGATGGATTTCTTTCCAGCAGGTTTCCACCTCACATTTTTTGAGGTCGAGCTCCTTAATTTCTCAAGCAAGCAAATATTTTTAGTACTCACAATTCTACAGGCTATGACACACCGATATTATTTATCCTAACGTAAATTCCTTCGTGGTACGATGCGTGTAAAGTAAAGCAGTTTTTTTGTTAAATTTGCCTTTATTTGTATATAATAGAAACTACAGTGTGAGAAATTTTAAGCCAATATTTCTATTGCTCACAATTCCACCTACTATGACACATCATTAATAGTATTCCTAATCTTAATTTCCCACACAAACAAATATTACTAGTACTCACAGTACTACAGGCTATGACACACAATACATATATATCCTAAACGGAATTTCTTCATGTTACGCTGTTTGTGAAGTTAATCAGTTTCTAAGGTTAAACTAGCCCTTATTTGTAGGTAGTAGAAAACGCACAGTATGGGAAAGCTTAAGCAAATATTCCAACTACTCACAATACTGCAGACTATGACACCAGGTACTTTTGAGATTACCTGATAAAGTCTTGGAAGCCCTATCAGTGTGTATTAATGAATCTTGGCTACAGGGTGTGTTTCTTTTTTGCTTAAAATCTGTAACAGTGGTCTCCATATTCAAGGGTGGTGACAGAAGAGCCATCTAACTTTCACCCAATTTCTTTACTACCTACTTTGCCCACGGTCATTGAAAAACTGATAAAAAAGGATCTGGAGTTATCCGCAAACATTTAACCTTATAACTGCTAAACAGTTTGGTTTCCAAGAAGCCAAGGGTACTCATGATGCTACAGTTTTCTTGAAGATTATGTGTGGTTGAATCAGGGAGGCTTTATGGCGGCGGTGTTCTGTGATCGGTCCAAGGCGTTTGATTGCGTTGATCTACTGGTGAAGCTCAAGAGATATGGATTTCGAGGCCTGGCTCCCTCTTGGTTTGGATCTTATCTTGAATGTCGATATGTGCTCGGGAGTGAGGGCCTCATCAATAAGGGTTGTGGTGTTCCACATGGCTCTGTATTCTTTTTGCTATATATTAACGACATTGTTCAATTAAACCTCTCTGGACACTTGCTAATGATACCTCAATTTTATGGCAGGACATAAAGACTGAAGCAAGTCATGATTGATGGATCATTAAGGAGTGGTTCGATTGCAATCGCCTGTATTTGCATCTGAGCAAGACACACATGGTAGGACTTAAATGTGATCTCACAGGTTTACTTTTTGATGGGGGGCCTCCTTCCAGGAATACCTGCAACTGGCTTGCCTCGGAGTCATAATTGATGGCGATTTACACTTTGAGGACCATATACTAGCCTTGAGCAGGAAACTGACATCAGGGTGCTTTGCTGTGAGAGCGGTTAGTGAAGAATTGGACCAGCAACTAGCAAGGACTGTCTATTTTTCCTTGTTTGAGTCACACCTCCGGTACGGCATACCATTCTGAAGTGTGACTAATCGGGGCCATTTGAACGTCCTCTTCGTTCTTCAGAAAAAAGCAGTGAGATTTTGTAAAGATGCCTCAGAGACAGTTCTGTGGGCCGCATTTCGTGGCTCAGAAGATCTTGACTCTGGCATCTCTTCATTTTGGAGACACCATTAATTTTAAACATCGCACCAGGCTGCAGGATCATATAATGCACGAAGTACTTTAGTGAAAAAGTCACAGATATATGAGGGTAGCAATGTTTTTAATCATCTGCCCATCAACTCTTCCATACTATAGTATGAAGGAGTTCTACTCGGACGCCCTTGAGGATGTTGCATAGTTCTTAAATTTTTTTGGTTGCATATTTTTATATTCCACTTTGTGTTTACTCATTTTCTCTCTTATTTTATTCTTCTTAATCTGTTCAATAATGTATGTTCACAAAATATATATTTTTGAAACAATAAAATACTTTTTGGATTTAAATTTGAATAATATTTATCCTTATCTCAATTGCTGGAAATATTTGCTTATTTCTAGTACGCACAATAGCACAGACTATGGCACTCCAATGATATTTATTCTAATCTTAATTTCTTTGTGTTACGCTGTATGCAAAGTAAATTAGTCTTTTACCTTGGGTTAGTTTAGGTTGAGGATATATATTGTACTCAGGAATCTTCTGGTTTATAGACACAAAAAAATGCCTTAAAAAATCACATGCAGTAAGCGACACAGTATTTGACACAAAAAAACTTTAAAATTGTTAAAGTGAAGTATCAAAAACAAGTAATATAATTCGGCCAATCAGAATCTGTAACATTGCATATACAATTTTATTGTCGTTCTCTGGGCTTTGAAAACGATCTAGTTATTTGATTTGAAATTATAAAATCTATTTAAAATTGGTAAAATTTATTTCGTATGCTTTTGCAAGAAAGTTTAGTGCTTCATTAAAAGTGATTTATCAAATTTAGAGTCTAGAAACCAATTTTAGAATTATTTATATTTTCAACAGATCAGGCACTAAAAACATTAATTTTATTATTCACATTTAAAACCAAATCGTCAATATGTTCAGCTATTGCAATGACTTCATTATGCGGGATATCATGAGAAGCCGGTAAACAACTAAACAATGAACTCAGTTTAATTAGTTTAAGTCAAATCTGCAGTTTTCCCGAGAAAGCAATACTTATCACTATTACTGCTCTTAAAACACCGTTTTAGCTTCGCTCAATAAAAGCATATCAAAACCGCAAGCGACAAAACACCATAGAAGTGCATTGATTGAGATTTAGAATTGAACCCGATTTATCTCTTCTAGGCCAAATAATTGGAGATGATTGTGGTAGTTGTTAATTTCAATTTCACCACATTGCTCATAATATCACAGGTCCTGCATTGGTATTACGAACAAGACGAACAGTGGGTACTCCCAATAATATTTATACCAATTTTAATTTGTTACTGTTACGCCAATGTATAAATTATCCGTTAAATGAAAGGCACAAGTGCTTAAAAGATTTTAGTAAAATATTCTTAGGACACACAATACCATAGGCTATGACACACCAATATCATTTATCTTATTTCCTTCGTGGTACGCTATATGTGACGAAAAGCAATTCTTTGTTAAATTTTCCTTTATTTGTATACAATAGAAAAACTATAGTGTGAGAAATTTTAAGCAAATTTTGGTATTACTCACAATACCGCAGGCTATGACACACCATATCTATTCATACCATAAACTGTTACGCTGTATATGAAGTTTCTGAGCTAAATTTGCCTTAATTTGTAAGTAATAGATAAATTATAACTTGAGATATCTTAAGCAATTATTTGTTGCAATCACAATACCACAGATTATGACACACCAATTATATTTATCCTAATTTTAATTTCTGGAAATATTTGCGTATTTCGAGTACTCACAATACTACAGAATATGACACACCAATGATATTTATCCTAATTTTTATTTCTTTCTCACTTCAGTAGAAGTGATTGAACATTGGTTTATCAAATTTAGCGTTTGGAAACCAATTTTAGATTTATTTAAAATTCTAACAGACCAATTACTAAAACATTAATTTTATTATTCACATTTAAGACCAAATGTTCAACATGATTAATTATTACGATGCCTCTATTACGCGGGATACCATAAGAAGCCGGTAAACAACTAAACAATAAACTGGATTTAATTAGTTTGTCAATTCTGCAATTTTTTTCCGGGAAAGCAATAACTGTATGCACGCTTATCACTACTACTGCTCTTAAAACACCGTTTTAACTTTGCTCAATAAAAGCATATTTGAGAAAATATCACACCCACAAACGACAAAACACCAGGGGAGTGCATTGATTGAGATTTAGAATTAAACCAGATTTATCTCTTCTATAGTATAAATTCTCCGTTAAATATGCCTGCATGAAACACGCAAGCGCATGAGAAATTTTAATAAAATATTTTTAGAACTCACAATATCACAGGCTATGACACACCAATATTATTCTGCTTTTCTGTTTGTGAAGTAGGCATTTCTCAACTATATTATGACACACCGTTAAAATTCGACGAGGCGGCAAGTCTCATCGTTAGCCGAAGGAAACGTACTTTGAAATATTTGGCGAATTCTAAGAATATCCTATTTTCCTCAGCTCAATTTATTTGGTTCTTGGTTGTCTGTGGATCTCTCATCCGCTTGTTAACACTAATGAAGCGACGGCGGCGTGCGGTTTCCACCGACTTTCCTAACGAGCGAATGGCACTGGTCACTGTTAGAGTAATGAGCGGAGGCTGGCGTCGAAAACTCGTTAAGGCGAGTGTCCTGAACATCTGACAAGGCTCTTTCCGATCTTAAGGACTTGTCGAGGACGGCCTTATTCGATGCGAATAAATTTAGTTTGGCACAAATAAGTCGCTCATCTATTACCTGCTTGAACAATTACCTTCAAGATTTTGTCACAAATATGATCTCTGAACAATTTCTCATAATAATTCAACAAAGGATGCTACGTAACAATTCAAATTGGTTGCTATTTCTGTGGTATGTAATGCACAAACTAAAGCCTCCAGGTATTTATATAGGAATCGGGTAATGAATGAATATTGAAAAACAATATGAGAGCGATATTTCAATTAATCTAAAAATCAATACGATAAAGATAAATACAGTATAAAAATAAAAAGACAAATATTAAACATAAGGTAATGTTTCTGCTAAGGCCAAAAATTTACCTGGGAAGGCCGTGCTCTTTCAATATTGAGGAAAAATAACAAGATCACCTCTAACTAAATCAGGTAGGGATACTTGAGAAAGTTATATAAGGTCTCCTACCTATCGATGTTTCAATTATCAACTTCTCAAAATTGTTTTTCTAACCAGAACCTAAGGGCACCCTATTAAATAATGCAGACTGGAATATTGAAATTATTTGGGACATTAAAATCAGTTTTTCTACTGCTGTGTTTGCATAAAAATGATCATAATCTTACTATTTGCTTCCAAATAACTATTTAAAGGAAAAATGAATTTCAAACGAACTTAAAGGACACTGACATCTATTAATTCGCCAAATTCTATTTTATTACTATTCGTGTTATGAGACCATTCCAGTAATTCCTGCATTTATTTATACATATAGCCTGTTTGGGATAGATTCAATTATCTGGACCAATTTGAGAACAAAGAATATTTTTAAAATCTTTTAAAACAAACATACCATAACACTACAACGCCGAAGGCCAAGTTGTGGTTTGCACAACGATTGCATCGTGATACTCAAATTCAATTTAATTTATTTAAGGCAGTTCATCCACCCTCCTCCGTCTAACATCTAATATCCATGAAATTGCGTTAGGAATAGCCCCTGGAATTTTTCAATATTTCATGTTATGTCCAGGCAATATTCCTCCTATTCGCCAAAGCGAATTCCATCTCACTTATTCAATTTGGGCATTTCAATTTGAGAATACTATAGGTCGTCGAGCCGGTTTATCTCTCCGATCAGTAATCAAAAAAGTCCGTTGAATCGCGCAAATGGAAAAGCGAAATGACGATGGAAACATGTGCTGAAAGTTAATCTATCGGAGAAGGTTCTTTTTGTCGTTTTGTTCGCATTTTTGTTAAAAATGAAATTAAATAAAAATGGTCAAGTGCGAAGGTTTGAGATTTCCAAGGAATACGTGTCCGAATAGGCATGCATATTACAAATAAGCTATTTGTTTTTAGCAAGGAGAATTGTGATGATTTTTATCATCCTATTTTAACGTTGCAGCCGTCGGCATTTTGTAGAATATAAATACGCAGGCAAACGCCAAATTCATCAGGCTTCCGGGTCTCTCTCAACTCCGCTCATCTAGCTGGGTACAGCACACAGGTGCATACACTTCTAGTTGTTCTATCCCACAACCTCAATATCTGTGAACACCTGTACATAGGTACAGGGTGATCAGGTCCTTACCTAACCTGGATGCACATAGGTACACGGCACCCGCGGGATTCTAAAAAGTAGTGAGAGTCGAATCTACGAGTATAATATTAAAATTTCCAGTAAAGGGATATTTGGGGATTTTTAAAAGTAGTGTAAGTGCCTTAGAAATCTGTGACAAACCTAAATTAAACTATTCCGTCAATGAGGGACGCTAAAAGACTTATCATATAAATATTAAAACAAATACATAAATAAAAGACAACCCAGCTCGCATAGACTTTATTAATAAAACAGTGACCAAGGGCCTAGAAACACTTTGGACTAAGCCTTCCTCGAGAATTCGTGACAGTATGGTGGAGGCGCCTCTACGTCATAAAGCAATAATATAATAAATAATAATAAAATCGAGTCATTACAATTATCGACACAGAGGGGAGGGCAAGTCGGCCTACGTCACAAAAATGTTAATAAATTAAATTAAACAATAAAATCAAGTAAATCATTAAGCAATTAATAAACCCAGGCTAGGCCAGTTTGGCTATTGCATGAATATATATACATATAATATTAAAATTCAATAAACTTCAAATCTCGACTGTTCTACGACGCGCCATAGAAGTTGTCCAGGCTACGTCTAGACGCAGAATTGCTCCAAGACGTCAACAGAGTCGCCACCTCGGGAATAAGCTTGAAATTAGCTATGTTGTGGGAACGGTCTATTTTGGCGAAGGTAGCAACAATAAGTCCATACCTAAAAAACATATATAGTTAAGTATATGGAACATAAAAAAGAAAGAATGAATTAGCAACTGATTTACTTGATAAAAAATAAACGTCAGGAATCAGTAAGATATCAAAATGGAGCAATACAACAGATTTGTATAGGAGGAACTAAAGGAAACCATGGAGCAGGAAGGAGGAGAAACTAGTGAAGAGGACGAGGATAGGGAAAATATCATTTTATATGGAACAAGTACTCCAGTAAAATAAGAAACTAAGCAGAAACTAAGAAGAAACTAAGACAAACACAAACATTTTCTGATGTAAATAGTTGTAATATAAAACCAAAGTGCTCAGTATCAGTATCATGGAAGGGGTGGCCCTAGCGGGCCTTGCACTTAGGCCACCAATTGGACCCGTTGTGCCCCCCGCCCGCATTAGAGAACCTTCAGGATGCCGGTCCTCCTTAAGAAAGCCCGCATCTCTTGCAGACTAATAGGACGCACTGAATCTGGCTCGATCGACGTCACGCCAAAGATTCTGAACCTTGCCCACGCAAAGGCGGGACATTCCGTAAGTAGATGGTATGGAGTCTCGTCGTCCTCCATGCACTATCTACACTCCGCCTCCTCTGCAATTCTCAGCTGGGTCAGATGCCGTCTAAGTCTACAGTGCCCTGTGTAGAATCCTACCAGGGCCCTGCACTCCTTCCTAGGTAGGCACAACAGCCCCTTGGCGAGACTCTTCGCAGGCCCATGTATCATGAGCCTCGTCTGTCTCATCCCCGGAGCCGTCCGCCATACCTCCTCCGCCCGACCCTCCATCCAGGCCTCCAAAGCTCATTCGCGGACACACTGTGTGATCCTCACACGGGGGTCAAGCCCCAAGTATCCGCGTGCGGAGCCTTCTCTGGCTAAGGCAGTTCGTCTCGTTTCCCAGTACACCCGAGTGTCCCGGTATCCAGACCAGCGTAACCTTTTTTCGCTTTGCAAATTCAATCAGCCAGCTTCTACACTCCCAACAGTGAGCGCGTACCGACCGACTTCAGCGCCATGAGTGCCGCCTTGCTGTCGGAGCAGAAGAAAATCCTCCTGCCACCGACATTGAGCCTTAACGTCTCCCAGACCCCCATCATGATCGCAAAAAATTCCGCATGGAAAACCGTTGTGTGCTCGCCAAGTGAGGCGTATAATTCCCGTCCCAGAGCCTCACAGTACGCACCTGCTCCGGACAGTGTCCCCATTCTGAACCCGTCTGTAAACTGTGACTAGCCCATCCCAGGTTCCCATCCTTCCCTCCGTCCAGCCCCCCTATGTAGGGAAGAGGAAGTTTAGCCCCTCGGGGAAGCCTATCTCAGGAACCATCGCGTCACCTGGCATACCCAGGATGGCTAGGTCCGCAGACAGGCCTCGCCATAGACCACAATGTCCCCAGCAGGAGCCGTTGTCCCTCCACTTCCCCACGCAGCCTCTCTGGCTGCCTCGTGCCTCACCCGGTCCGTCAACGTGGGCAACCCCACCAGCACCTCCAGGGTCCGTGTGGGTGCCGTCCTCATAGCCCCGGTGATGCAGAGACATGCAAGTCGCTGTTATTTGTCCAGCACTAGTCTGGACGCCATTTTCATAGATCCTGGCCACCAAACAACCGATCCGTGCACGAGCATCGGAGCGATCATCGTCCTGTATATCCATAGCATAGTTTTCGGCCCAAGTCCCCAGGTCCGTCCCAGCGCCCTAGGCCAATCTCACAGGGCTCTGAGCGCCGTCGCGGTCTGGAGCCGAATGTGTTCCTGAAAGGTCAGTTTGGAGTCCAACCAGACACCCAGATACTTGACGCATTTCTTCGCCACAAGAGGGGTCCCTTCCAACGCGATGTTGGGAGAGACCTCCAACTTCCTTTTTCTGGTAAAGATGACCATCTCTACCTTGCTGAGATTCGCTCTGAATCGTTATCCCTACACCACTGTGAGAACCTTGTCAGTGCTTCCTCCAGAAGCCTCTGCAATATTCCCTCCTCGGTACCTTGTGCCTTAATCACGACGTCGTCTGCATAGGCCTGTGCATAGACCCCATAATCTACTCTCAGGATATGCAGGATCTCGTCCACCACTAGGCACCACAGGAGGGGGGACAGGACCCCCCTGAGGACATCCCCGCGATGACTCAACCCTAAGCACCTCATCTTCCAGCCTAGGCTCGACCCTCCGCACGGTGGGCATGGAGCGGATCCAGCTCGTTATGACCGGACCCACCCCCGTCCGTTCCACCGATCGGCAGATCGAGCCCACGGCGGTGATATTGAAGGCTCCTTCAATATCCGCAAACATGCACACCGATAGCCGTCCGCCTCCCAGCCCCTCCTCCAGCCTGGATACCAGGTGGTGAAGAGCCGAGTCCACCGACCTGCCCGTTCGATATGCGTGCTGTTCCGGACTCAGAGGGGCTCTTAGAGCCACCTACTCCCTAAGGTATCGGTCCACCAGCCTCTCTGTGTGCTCAGAGAAAATTATTCTACAAGGCACTTAGGAGGTTAAAATACAAATAAGGAAAATAATAAATTGTATATAGTGAAACAGAAAGTAACTCAACATAAATAAGCATAATATAAACTCTAGTGTTTGAGAGTAGTATACAAAAACACTTAGGAAGTTAATGAACTGTATATAGAAAAATAGACATTATATTATAGTACATAGAAATATTTATAAAGACAAATGACAATAGAATAAGTCGTGTTAAGTGTTAAATTATAGGAGACTAAAATATTAGTATGCAAAATAAATAGTTGAAGCAGGTGTGAAGATATATAGTAAATGGACCAGTTACATGATTATCGTTATCGAGAAAAGCAGAAAAAACTGAGGTGCCATTGAAACTGTATATTGAGAATATATAACTGTGTATACAAGGGAGAATTATAAAGTAAAGTGTTCTCCGGCTTAAATAAGACTGCAACGACGGATTATCTAAATGAAAACGTCACAGCAAATAATTTAGGTTTGGAAAGCTTGAGTATGGACTAAAATAGCTGACTGACGATGAAGGAAGACTAACCAAAAATTCTGGTGCCATAGAAGCTCAAGAAGGGCACAGTTCCCAGGTGAAATGCTATATAAGCTGTAACAATCATTTGGATATGCTCGTTCCAATGTCAGTAATTATGAATTTTCTGTAGCAATTCGCGGTTAAATATCCAAAAACAATTCATTTATTTTCTTACATTCACAAACTTCGATATAATCTAGCACACCATTGGAATTATTTTAATGTAATTGATTTGTCTATGCCACTGGACTGCAGGCATACAGTTTTTGTAATCCCAAATATGATTGCCGGAATCTTCAATTTAATATGAAAAGTTGGCGATGTAGATAGGCAACTAACAATGCATCTATTAATTTAACAGCCTTTCTTTAGTTTGTGACATGACTAGGTGCTTTGTTTTGACAGTTACATAATTCAGAATGTTTTGTGAATGAGGTTTGATTGAGTTTTTCGCGGAATTTTCTAATTAGGAAGTTAATTCGTGATTACTTAGTTGGTGGTATTTAAATTGACCTCGTATCGACTCGGGTTTTGTAGGTTGGTCTCGTGTCATCTTGCGGAAGTTAGTTTTTATGAGTTTTGGTGAACAAAACCAATTGTTGCTGAAGCAGAAGTCCCTTTTCGTATAGACCTTCAGGCCTTAAGGGTGTAAAGGCGGTGACAACGGCGTCAAGAATGTGTTAATTTCCCTGGAAATTGATAGCAGCTAGGCTGGATATAATAATTTTTGACTCCAATGGCATTTTAATATGGATTAGCCGACACTGAAGGACAGCCGAACATCAGGTAATTAATTGAGTGATGGCGAGTTTTTTTTAGCAGCACGAGGACGCCATTTTGAGACGTCTTATGTTCGTTTTTTATTTCAGGCTCTTAATTCTACCTTGAAATTTAATCTTAACTCTACCTACGTAACTTTACTCTAATTGTAACTTCAACTCTGATGGGATCCTAAATTTGAACTGGTTCAAGTGATAGTACTAAATTTCAATTCATATGGGCAAATGAGGAGACTATAGGAGAGGATCAGGAGATTCACAGACGCGTTCCATTCCAATCGTAGCCTGGTGGGTAGCAATGTAATTGTTGGTTGGAAAGTGGAAATTACATGGTCGGGATGACTCCGTGGTTATGAAACCACTTTGCTGAAGAAGCGTTTTGGAGCCCTGAGCATTCTCGTCTGGAATAAGATAAGTGATCCTTTTTACCTTTTAGAAATGTTTGCACAATTCCTCATCATTTCATCTTTTTAAAACTGAAAAACCAACATTTCAAAATTTAATTCTAAGTATCTTTACCGTATCTTTATCTTACCTTTATCTTACCTTTGCTTTATCTTGTATATTTACCTTATTGTACAGTTATCTTACCGTAATCTCAACACGAGATTATATATCTTTAACTTTAGACTTCGTATCTTGAATTTTGATCTTATCAATCAAATTTTGTACATTTATCTCATTGTAAATTAATCTACTGTATCTCAAAACGAGATTATCTATTTTTAACTTTAAGCCTCTTACTTGGATTTTGATCTGATCAATCAAAATAATTATCTTTAGTGAGTACCTACTATGTATTATAGAGATTGAATACTCATGTACATACTCAATATTAATCTCGGAAATTTCCATTTGTAAATTTTTGTAAACTACTGTTTCTTACTTATCTTTACTCTAGTTACTACAGAACAAGTAGTGATATTATTCGGCTATATTTAAATTTTTCAAGGGTAAGCCCTAAATTTAATATAAATTAAATTTCTCTTAAATTATCTCCCAATTAGACATATTTTCTAAATACAATATGTGATTGAAGATATTCTTAATTATTGCTTATTTTATCTTACCTATACAGATTGTTAATTGGTAAAACATTTTGATTATAATTACTCGAGATTACTATGGGATTATGTATTGAAATATTTTGATTTATTAATGAGCTGATCGTAACTTATGGGCTATTCGCTTATCAGAATCATTAATTTTAATTAGGGTCGTAAAGAAAATTTCATATACTACGATCTCATTATATTGTAATCTAGAATCAATATTGTTGAGTATTGCTTATTCTATCTTACCTATGCCAAGCGTAATTGCTGGTTGGAATTAGGATGTAATTTTGAAAAGATACTCAGTAGAGTCAAATATTATTATTAAAATTTTTGAGGGAAAGCATATCTTTTATTTCTTGCGTTTACTTTCCTTTCATTAGTGTCTTATTATGGATAATGTAATCTGACAATTTATCTTATCTTTTCTTATCTTTTGGTCTACTCTAGATCTGGCGCCCACATTTAATTGAATTTTCAGAATTCGAACTCACACCCCTAGTGCCACCGCATAAGACATATCTGAGCAGCGACAGGGTAACTCAAGGAACGTTTAACTCTTACTTTCACTTATACAAATAATTTCAATTAAAATCGAAATAAAATTTGAGAAATAAAAGGTGAAAAGGGTTAATGTTATAAAGCAAGAAGTGTATGTAAAGCATGAAGAATAAAGAAGCATACATAGGTTGAAATAATTGAGGAGTGTGGACTAAAGTAGCTGACTAACGAAAAAGGAAGTCTAAGCAAAAATTTTGGTACCATAGAAGCTCAAGAAGGGCATAGTTCCCAGGTGAATTGTTATATAAGCAAGAAATTTTTATGTAAAGCATGAAAAATAAAGAAGAAGCATACCTAGGTTGAGATAATTGAGAAAAGTTGTTTATGTAAAGTGAGATGAAATATATAAGCAGAAGATGTTTATGTGATAACGAGAAGCATACATAGATAAAGAGATAATGAATTAACTAGTCACGTATTCATAAGCATAGATATACATAAAATAAAGTGCATCTTAAGTAAGAAAAACTTAAGATATGAAAACCTAATATAAGAAAATTAGAATAGAAACAAGTGTATATAAATTAATGTATGTACAAGTGATATCACGAAGAGAAAAACAGTAAGAAATTGTAAATAATGTATATATAACTTTACCTTGAGAATATGCTGCATGGGCCGCAATCCAGGACCAGCCGGGACTCATTCCAGCCTACAGAGGACCCAGCCAAGCAGTGGTAGAAGTATCTCCATTCTTCGACTACAGATCCCACAGAAGACAAAGAAGTTTAAGAAATTTTAATATACCGAAGAAAGTGCAATAGCAGTGGACAACGAGTTAAATAATCTAGTAGATTATTGAAAAATAACTAACCTTAGGGTATAATCCAGATCAAATCGAGCAGTTCATAGTCCATTAAATGATTAAGTTTTTTTTTTTTATGGCAGTGGCACACACACTAAAGGGAGATCCTATGGCGCTCGACGAGCGGTGTGTGTGCGAAGATGTTGATTGACACGGTTCTTGAATATTTGTAGGTCGTAATTAGTGGGAAACAGATGTCCTGAAAGTGAGTTCCACAGTGATGCAGTGCGCCAGACAAAGGAGTTCTGGTAAAGCGATGTTCTAGGTGTTTCTAGTTGTACGACGAACTGGTGCGCTCCTGCCGTCTGTCGGGACTGTCTGACAGGAGTTGCCAGGGGCTGGATTATGCGGGCCAAATCCTGGGAACATCTGCCGTGAAAGTATCTGTAAAACAGAGACATCTCGGCCACATGTCTGCGATGTTCCAGACTATCCAGATTCCGGGTCAACTCCGGATCGCCGACGAGACGCACAGCCCTCTTCTGAATGGAATCCAGCAGCTTTAGGGTATGCTTTGGTGCGGCACCCCAGATATGTGAGCAATATTCTAAGCACGGTCTTATTTGCGCTTTGTACAGCAAGAGCAACTGCTGCGGTGTATAGAGTTTTTTGTTGCGAAATAGCGCACCAAGCTTCTGGGAGGCTGATTTTGCGATGTTAGCAACATGGTCATGCCATGACATATTGCTGTTGACCGAGACACCCAGCAGCCCGATTGACGAGGATGAAGGAATGGTCGATCCTGCCATAATGATGTCAGTGCCCGCTGTATTGGCCCTCTTAGTAAACGTTGCTGCTTGGGTCTTTGCTGCATTGAACTGGACCAAATTTCGGTCGCCCCAAGTTTGAACTTTCTCCAGGTCTTGATTAATTGCTGTAATCTGCTCCTGTCTGCGGTGATGAGTCTCAGTCGCTGGTAAGGGTTTTTCTGATCTAAAGTGGGAGACAAGGGTACTGTCATCTGCAAAACTGTAAACAGGATTATTCGTTTCTATCAGCAGGTCATTAATATAGATGAGGAACAGAGTTGGTGAAAGTATTGCGCCCTGAGGCACGCCCGCGTTGATGGTGAATGTGTCCGAGATGTGTCCATCGACTGCAACATGTAGGGATCGGTTCTTAAGGAAACTGGCCAGCCAGCTGCAGAGAGAGGCGGGCAGTCCCAAGGACG
>MU182825.1:0-37911 GCA_016904865.1 Pissodes strobi
AACGATAAACTTTTAAAAATCTAAATCGACAGCAACAATTATGGGAAATAGCCATTGATTTGTATAGGAGTGGATAAGCAATAAATAGACCAAACATGGCAAATTTACGACCGCGAAATGTAAACAAAACGATTCCTATTTTGCCTTGCGCATTGGAGAATTAGTGGGCGCCATCTGTTGCAGTGTGAAGGTCATTAGGCAGGCCCGCACTCTAAAATTTAAACTCGTACTCTTGTGATTATGAACGAAAGTAATTATTTCACCAAATATTCGGTAGAGTAGTCTTGCCGATTGTAAAATGGGCCAGTCCAGTTAGCATGGTGAAACAAACAATAAGGTATAAAAAAGTAATACTTATAATAATTATACTTACTTGAAATAGGAAATCCCGGGTATTTTGTCTCTACTGCTACAAAACACAACCATACACTTTCGGGATTCTATTTTGGTAGCATCGCCCATTGTTTATGTGCGTATTGTTCAATTAAAACGAAAATCAAAATAGGGTACGCACAAAGCAAAAACGTGAACCACTAAACTAAAATTAATTAAGCAACTACAAACACTAGGTCCAAAGAAAGTCAATAAAAAGTAAAGTATTCGAATTATCAACACAAAATGCCGCGCCGTCAAAACGAAAACACGTCAAAGACAAAAGCCAAGTTCGGTCCTGATCGACGCCTGCTGAGACGGCAAGTGTTTTAGTGCGCATGTCGAAGCGGGATCTTCTTTGTTTACGTTTTTCGATTTTGCTTCGATTTTGTCATGCGCAGAAACCCGTTTTTTCGCCCATAGGTTGCCACTTTTGAATAGTGCAACAGGCGGCTATTGTTTATCCACTCCTATACAAATCAATGGAAATAGCCAATTCCTACTACCCAGTGCCACCAACAGTACCAACCGAATATTGCTAGTATTGCAGCAGGTCGCGTGGAAAGATAAATATAAATCTCTGAAACCAGGCAGAGGTCCCAAAATGATTTATCAGAAGTTGTCAAAAGTTATGAAATATTTAAACCGAAAATAAAATATGAACTTGAAGGATCTAATGAAGCTTAAAAGCTTCATTAGATCCAATTAACACAATTCTTAAAAATATAGGTAGAACGGTTTGCTGGCCGTTCTACGGTAATGTAATATAAATTAAGCAAAGTTATACTAATAACAAAATATCCTATTTTAGTGATTTGATCAAACCTAAGCGATCTGTGGTTCCCTTATCAACTAAAATAAATGTAGTCACAAAGTGCCTGAGGGCTACATAAGAGAAAGGGATGATCAAAACAGCTACTCAAGGCCACAACAGTGTTATAAAAGCTAATGCAAATATATCATTAACCAATATGTATAATAAAATTAATTTATTTCATACTGTATTGTAAAACACACCTTTACATATTTAAATTCAGTCCAGAAAATAAGGTTTTACAGTAATAAGTCCTTTAATTTTTTTTTTACCCGACTAGGCCTGTAATAGTTATTTACAATATTAGTGTTGTAAAGATTCATATTACAACACGAGATGTTAAAGTTGTCAAACGAGGCGTCAGCTGAGTTTGATAAATCATCGAGTGTAGTAATATGAATTTACAACAAGAATATTGTACAAAATTTTATCTACTTTCATCTATGAATAAAAATATTTGGCAAAACGCATTTTTAAAAATAAAAATGCGCCTGTAAAAATGCAACTGCTATTAAGTTTACTAATCAAATTTTTTATGTTACCTTTCGCATGGTTACTGTTTCGCATGGTTACTTTTGAAACTTTGTCAAACAAATCCAAGCGCTTTTCAAATTGAGCGATTCTGATGGAAGTTTACCCTCTGATATAGAAGCAGCGGCAAACGAAGCGATCTCAAGTTTAGTTCCGACAAAATCCAAGGCGCGGTATGAGTTGGCGTACCAGAAGTTTGAAGATTGGTGCAAAGCGAACAAAATAAAGGAGGTGTCTGAGAAAATCCTTTTGGGTTATTTTTCCGGAAAGCAACGCTCCCAGAAACCATCTACACTATGGACTCACTACTCAATGTTGAGAACTATGTTTTCAGTCAAGGGAAATCAAGATATAAGCAGATTTTCTCAACTAATCGCATTTTTGAAAAGAAGTTCAGTGGGTTACAAAGCCAAAAAGTCCAAAGTTTTTACAAAGGAAGACGTATGTAAGTTTCTTAGTACTGCAGATGATGAAACATATTTACTTATGAAGGTTGTTATGATAATCGGCATTTTTGGGGCTTGTCGGCGCGAAGAACTAACTAAGTTAATGTTGTATCATATTGAATACAATGATTTGTATATAAAAATTGTGATTCCATGCTCGAAAACCAAAATTATCCGAGAATTTGTTATAACAGAAGGAAATGTGACAGGTGTCAACTGTTTAAGTATTTTTCAAAAATATGCTAAACTTCGTCCTCTTAATGCAACTCACAGGCGGTTTTTTGTATTCTACGGAAAAGGAAAATGTACCTCCCAGCCTGTCGGAATTTATAGTTTTGGAAGTATACCAAAAAAGATTGCAACAAAACTTGGATTGAAGAATCCCGAAGGATACACTGGACATTGTGTTAGGAGGTTCTCAGCCACCATTCTAGTTGATGGTGGTGCAGATATGGAGATGTTAAAGCGTCATGGGGGCTGGAAATCCTCTTCTACGGCAGAAGGCTAAGGTGAGAAATCTTTAGAAAATAAGAAACAAATAGCAAAGAAGATCATGGGGTCAGACACGGATTTAATGATTGGAGATTCGAACGCAAAGGGCTCCATCACATCCACTTCTGGTATACAAATTTCTAACTGTAAAAAGTGTATTATTTATGTTTATAATAAACCTTAAGTGTTATAATTTAGTAATAATTAATTTTAATTAATAATTGATAATTAATTTTATAATTGTTAATAATAAATAAATCATTCTTCTAAAAAGTGTGGTTTTATTTAACAGCAAAATGTTAATAAAACCGGTTTCAAAATTCCAGACTCGGCTCCTTCGTCGCCTCATCCCGAAACATTTCACTCATACTGTAAAAGTTGATTGACCAGACTTATAACGTAAATATCTATAACATTAATAATAATATGCGGCGACCTTAAGCTTATTGACAACAAATTGAATCAATAACTTTAGAATTAATTAACCTAAGAGTATTGACCTCTTTTAAATAATTCTTACCGCAAAATACAGCATCTTTTTTTTTGCTAAACGCAGCATATGAAATGAAATTTAAAAATATTTTACACTGGCCAAATCAGACTGTTCATATACGCTTTTTCTCCTTAATATCGTGTATTATTAGACAATTGGATATTTTCATAATACCAAAGACAATCATACTACGAATTGGAAATCCTCGATGGATCCCAACTCGCGTGCAGTTGGGATCCTTTTCGGGGGCGTTTTATTTTACATTTGGATGAATTGTCTATTCGTAGTATGATTATATTTGATAATACTGATCATTCTGAAAATATTTGTTTTTGTATTTTACGGATGTTGAATATTTAGATAGACACCCTCGGGTGGTTATAAGCACACACAGTTTCTTTGAATTTTTTTTAGAACTAATAACACAACATTTGCGAACTCTCATTTGTCAACAATGATATTACATATATAAGACGCGTTTGTTAAAGTTCAATTCGTCGTCACTGGCACGTCGTAACGAATACAGCTGGTCCTTGTACCGTGCGATCAATTTATCTTGAAAACGTTTTGATTCACTGTAACTTTTTTGTTTTTAAAGATATCAAGGTAAACAAAGAAGCAAAATGTAGGGTTGATGGCCAAGTTTTTTTTCTAAGTTACAAATAAAACAAAAACACTAACATATTTCTGACATTTAAGCCTACTTTATATATTTTTTAAATGGAATACCCTGTATATTACTATTATCTAGAAAAATCTAAACATATTTCGTGCGTAATATTCTATACCTATCTTTAGCTGTTTGCGAACAGTTAAAACTCGGGCATTTTGACACTTTGACAGGATCTAAAATCGAGACCTCACGAGATTAAAGAAATCGATTTGCACATTCCTATCTTAGGTTTTCATAAACTATCGAATGACGGTAAATTCGAATTTAACCAGCTGATAAAATTAACCGGAGCTTTTAAACCTCCGGTTAAATTCAAAGTGACTGTCATAGCCTATGAAAACCAAAGATAGGAATGTGCAAACTGTTTTCTATGGTCTCGTGCGGTTTAGATTATAGAGCCTATCAAAACGTCAAAATGCCCGACATTCAACTGTCAATATTTCGTTAACAGCTAAAGATGGGTATAAATATTAAATACGAAATGTGTTTAGATTTCTCTATAGAGTCCAAAAATGTAGTAATATACAGGGTGTTTCATTTAAAAAAAAACAGGCTTGTATGTGAGAAAACTATTAGTGTTTTGTTTTATATGTAACTTAGAAAAAAACTTGGCCACCAACCCTACATTTTGTTTTTTTTTTTGGTCTACCTTTGATATCTTTAAAAACAAAGAAGTAACAGCCAATCAAAATGTTATAAAGATAAATTGAACGCACGGTACATATTGGGCAGTTATCATTCAAAATACTCTAAGCAAAAAAACATCTATACTAGGGACACGATAATAAGAGAAAGTTTAGGTAATGCTTAAAAAACTATTAAGATTGTGTTAAATATTTTTGAAAAACGTTAAAGTTTTTAATGGCAATAAACATACAAATTTTATATCTGAACAGTTTTCTTTGTTTTCCCCCTCAAAGAATGAACATATAAATAAATATTTACCGTACGCCAAAATGCTGTAGGTGTTTTATTTTACTTACTCTCCTAGCTAGAAATATTTATGAGATAATGGACCGATTGCTTTACCTCATCCCGAAACCATAAAGGGTGCATGTAATAAATTTTTAGCCTATTCTTTTATCGATGCGATCTTGTTACCTACCCTAGTAATATTTTTCAATATTAGAAAGGTAAATGAAAATATATTACTTTATTTTTTGATGAAGTTTACGTTAAACACTGTTGTAAATGATCATAATAGCTTCCGCATAGTGTATGCTTAAAGATGCTGTTCACATATTTACGTTTTATTATTAATCTAGAGCTTGTTCCTGAACGATATGATAAAGAAACTTATCAGGAATACCTCCCACTTAATTAAGAATCGCTCAGATCCGTTAGATTAATTTTGTTGAAATGCGTTTTTTTAGAAAAAGTCATAGGGAAGTCCGTGTTCAATAAAAAATACACAAATCCCCTACCTATTCGCCAATCGACAATGACTGGGGTAGAAATTATTGTGTAGAGAACTTCCCGTACTGTTAATGAAAGTCTTAAAAGTGAACGTTCTAGTATAATACCTGAGAAGAAAAAAATTAACAGAAGATTCTCATAGCTCAAATACACAACTTGGACGTGAGTACAATATTCACCAAACCATCGTATTTAAAATTTTAAAGAAAGAGAGGTTTCATCCATACAAACCAGTAATTGTACAAGAATTATTAGACGATGATCCTGGCGGATAAGAGAAATTTTGTGAAATAATGCTTCAGCTAACAGATAATCACGCCAGAAATGCCAAAAGAATTTGTTTTTCAGATGAAGCTACGTTTTATTTAAATTGTCAGGTTAACATATTGTGAATTAGTAATCCTATTCGCAGAAAAGAACACTCAGTCTAAAGTTTCAACTTGATACTTGATCTTAAAAGGTAATCATTATACTTATTATCTAAACATGTTTTAAAAACAATCAGTAAACTTGCAACACATTTTAGTATAAAAGAAGGTGCAAACCGAGTAAACGACAACTTAGTCCAGTTCGTAGTACCTCAACGGCAAACTCTTACTGGTAACAAGTGCAAACCCTCAAATTTGGTCCAGTTCGTAGTACTTCAACGGCAAACGCTTACTGGTAACAAGTTCAAACCCTTCAGTCTTAGTCCAGTTCGTAGTACCGCAACGGCAAATGCTTACTGGCATCAAGTTCACACCTCCCTAAGTTACGTCAGTGAAAAAGTAAACAAAGTTAGTCAAAATAAAGTGAGCCTAAATTAAAGTGAAACCGAATTAAGCATACCAATATAAAGTAAGCGAATTAGATCTCTTAAATTCAACATAAACTAAAGGTACTTTCAAGGGATCCTCAAATTGCCGTAAAGGAACCAAAAGTCGTGTCCAATCAGTCCTCAATGAATGGTCATGCGCTTCACTCCCTTCTGGTAAATTATATTTGAACATGGTTATCAATATAGGTGCATACATCAATAATTTATTCTAAACCTGGGCATCAATATACGTACATTCGTTTCGAAGTCAGCGAATTATTCTATGCAACTTGAAAGAGCAAAGAGGATCACCACAAGCAAATATACTCTGCGACACGTGGTGGGAAGCGTGCCTATAATTGGCATAGGAAAATTCTCACTGTTTCATAGAAAATCACACCCAGTATAAAGAAAAGGTTTAATGTATGAGCATTGTTGAAACTAGAATATTCGGGCTATTTTTCTTTGATGAGAGCCTCGCTGGAGAAGGATATCCAAATTTCGTTCAAAATTATCTGGTTCCGGCTCTTGCCACTCTATTTCCAGATGATGATGATCCAGACATCAACCTTATGGTCTCAATAAGATGGTGCTCCCCCAGATTATGCTGTACATGTTTTTGAGTCCTTAAATACATTTTTCCGGTGCGGTCGATAGGCAGATGGGAGTCAATAGAGTGGCGAGCCTAATCGCCTGATCTAGATTTTTTTTTATGGAACTACGTCAGAAGCTTAGCTTATAAATCTTAACCCAACTCGGTATATACGCCTAAGGAGCCTAATCGACGGGTAATACTAGAAATTTTGTTCACAAGTAGTACAAAATTAGCAACAGAAGTTCGATTGGTTTACTGCAGAACAGTTGGTGGAGAACATCTTTAGCATCTTATAAAATAGTTTTTTTTTCATACTTTGTCGCTTGTCTTTGTCTGTTACAAACCAAAAAATTAAATTACCGATTTTCGTTTTTTCACGCATTTGTCCCGAAGTATTCAAAGTTTTTTTTTATTTCTCATAAGCGACTTCCTGTCTCTTATTATTGAGATCCCAATGAGGAGATACGAATTTCTTACAACATGAATCTTATTTAAAATATCCATACCAAAAAGAACGGAATTATTAGTTTTCTAATAAATTCCCAGTAGGTCGTAAACTAGACAAACCATAGTTACTAATATTTATCTTCGCCTTTACTCCACTTCATTTGTACGCTTTTTTAAAAAATAGTGCCGCTTCGGCTCTGGCCACAGCGTGTAAACAGGGCAAGTGCTAGTTTAGTGACCCCAACGAAGCTGAAAAATCTAAAAGAACTGGAAAACAGTCGATATTTCGGAGAATAAACCTGCTCCCGTTTTACAAACTAGGTGGAGAACAGGCAAAAATTTGTAAAATAAACATGAATACTCCACCACAATATAGAACATATCTACATCAAACTAATATTTGTTCTATTTTTAGAGATTTAGAAAATAAACAAAACAGTTTTGCATTTTGAAAATAGTTTACCCTTTTTACACAAATGCTAAAACAATTACGTAATTTCCAAGGGTTTAAGATTTAAGGCACCATACAACAACCACACAAACATAAAAATCTTAGAAAGGTCTACTAATTCTCTGTTACGAGAAAGATTACAGTTTTATAGATTTAATAAATATAAAATTGAAAAGGAAATTAATAATTTAAAATTTAACTTACAAAATCAAATTTTACCTACTAATTTCAATCATATTTGCAACTGTGTTTACAACAGTTATTTAATAAATTTTGATAAACAAGAATGTATTCGTATAAATAAATTGAATAATCTCATTCAAGAATAATTTAACAATGAAATATCTAATGCTAAAAATAAAGACATTTGACAAAACTGTAATCAATTTGTCTAATATGATATTAGTTTATGTTGATAAACTTGTTCTTCCTAAAGATTTAAATTATTCACTTACACCTAAAATCGTTCCCAAGTTTGATATCATTTCAGCAATCACAACACAAAATGTACTAGAAAAACATCAAGACGAATTTAGAATTAGAAATAAAATTGCACTAGAAAAATCATTTAAAATTATTAAACAAAACCTATCATACACAGAGAACAATCATTGAAAAAAGATAATACTATTAAAACTCTTCCAGCCGATAAAGGTAATTCAACCGTAGTAATGGATTGCATTACTTACTATGTCTCTTTTAAATGACGATAATTACTCAATAGTAAATAAAAACTCAACAGAACGTATTGAAAGACAGATATACAATATATTAAAAAACACAAGAATCAGTTCAACGATATAGAAAGATTCAAACTGACACCCCACATTAGCAAAACACCTAATTTTTATGGAGTAAATACACAAACTAAATATACATTTACGTCCAATAGTATAGCTATATAAATTCACCAACACACCCAATTCCTAATATCTACTCAAAATTCTTAATTAACTAGCTCATATAATAAGAAATTCACAACATGTTTTTAGAAAAACTATCACAAATTAATTTAAATCATAACGACACCCTGGTGAGCTTTGATGTTGTTAGTCTTTACAAACGTGCCTGTCGATAAAACTTTAAGTACTGTAAGAAATAAATTAGAAAATTATACTAACCTCATACTAAATCATCCAATAATGTTTAAAAAGTGGGCCGTAGAAAGTCTATATAATTGAATGAAAACAATATGTATTAATCAAAATTTCAAGCGTAGAAATAGAAATTTTAAGCAATGTTTTGAATATTATTAACTATCCTATTCATTTCATCCAAAAATTATCATTTTGGATAGGACAGACCCATTACGAACCTCTTAATTCCTTATATTCCTAGCTTATATTGGTAAAACCTGTAGACCATTATCAAAACGCATAAAAGAACACCCAAGCTATATTAAACATACACAATTGCAAAAATCACATATTTGTCAACATGCATTTGATAACAATCTCAGAATACGATGGAATGCTTCAAGTATTTTAGCAAAGGAACCATTATAAAAAAAAATCGTAAAATTGAAGAAAGTGCTTTAATATTATTAAATAAAGATTAATGCGGTTCCTCAGGTTCTGTTAATTTTAATTACACCTGGTTGCCTTTGGTAAATGCGGAAGTTAATAAGAAACATGTGGAAATCAACTAAATCTTTAAACACAAATCAATGAATTCTTCCTAAACACATAATACTAAATTGTAGATATATATATATATATATATATAGCACCTCAAAAACGCATCAAATATTTACAAACACCTCAATATAACACTAACCTAACAGACCAGTAATTAAATGATATGAAATCATTCTTGTCATCTTTTCAAAGTCAATTCATAACTTGACAAACACACGAGCTTGTTATTTACCTTTCATCATTTTAATTTTTAGATTTTTCCTTCTTTACAACGGAGGCGGATTTGTTGCTCGAACGTGGGCTGTTTTCCTGTTCTTTTTGGTTTTTCAGCATCGTTGGTGTCACTAAACTAGCACTTGTGGTGTTTTTGCCCCGGGGCCGGAGGCAAAACGACCCTATTTTTCAAAAAAGTGTACAAATGAAGTAGAGTAAAAGGCAAAAATTAATAAGATAAACATGAGTCCTCAACAACAATATAAAACATATCTATAACGTACTTACTAATAACATTTTACTGATTGCCAAGTTGCAAGCCTGACTAAATGCATGGAATTACATTTTCATAGTTACGACTTTCATTTCTTGATTTCAACTGTTGCACTCAAAAACTTTTTCAGATACTGTTGTATGCAATGTTTTTAAATAATTTACTTGGGTCTCCTAGTAAGTAGAAATGTTTAATAAATGTTATTTCAGGTATTTGCTTGAAAATAAATCAACCCTAAATCCAGCTTGATATAATTGGTTTCATACCGTAATCAATTAAAGTTTATTTCTTATTAATTTTGATAATAGGAGCCCAATAATGATAGACTCAAAATTAATGGCTCTGTTATGTAGGCAAGTGAAAAAGATGTACATTTTGTGAATTTACGCAAAATAATTGATAATACATTCTACAAGCATATACTTCAAGTAAACTTTTATTGAGATCCTTAAATAGCAATTGGCAACTTTAGCCTTCAGATTGTCATAAAAAATATGAGGAATAACTTAGTTGAGCTCCATAAATCGAAAAAAAAAACAAAATAACTTTAAATTATCATTTTGGATAGGATAAACATATAAGTAATAAAACTAAAATTCTAAATAGTGTTTGGTAGGATGGATTCCCACTAAAAAACAAAATCTATTCAGAATATAAAAATATTATTAGAAAACTTCGATTATAAATTGTAACCAGCAAATTTAATATTGAACGTAAATCTGCCTCTTCACAATATTTGTGGCTGCGGTAGTGCGGCTTGCACAGTATCAATATCTGACGCTCTCGGCCAAATAAAGATTTCTTAGTGCTTTCATATAAATTTTACTTCGTATTATGTCTCATTAAGTTTTGAGTTTTTTTGTCCTATAATTAAAAAACCAAAGTTCCTACTTCTAAATGGTTAATTCGTCTTAAGACTCGGACTCTAGAGTATAACTTTAATCGATACCTCTTAAATCTTTTATTCTACTCTAGAGTGTAATGTATGGAATACCGTAGTCCATGCAAGCCTTGACTATGATAGACCTGCCATGTCTGATTTCATTTATTGTCTACTCCAGCTGGTTTTTACCATGAGCGGCTCTCGATCATTTGCATTCATAGAACTATAACCATGGTTTTTATATTCCTAGAATGAATGTAGGTTCATAAAAGCTTCGCTTTACACCTACCGCATTAGAAAAATGTGTGGGGTAAGTGTAATATTTATGGAGCCACTATTTTCAATTACCCCACTTACACACTTGCCTCAGTGTAATATAGGGTATAAGAAGTTCGAAGACATCTAAAATCATTTCAAAGTCACAACAGATATTAAAGTACTTGATTTGAATTCCAACGGATTCAATTCCTTCTACGTTGCTTAGAAATATAGGGCAGAGCTCTGTTCATGCTTCCCCGTAGCGTATAAAATTCCATGCCCCCTCTTAGAAGGCTGTTAAGAAGAAAATCCTTCCGTATAACTCTGGCTTGATGAAATAGGTGATTAGGTAACAAAGGTACTTTAAGGTGAATATGGCACGAGAATAAATGAAATGGTCAATTATGTTTAGTTGCAGGATTTAAGTGTTAATTTTACTGGTGGTACTATTACTATTAATGCTACTACTGACTGTTTTGGGAACCAAGGAGCCTTTGTTGAACGCAAGAAGCTGTAAAACATTATCACTTCATGTATTTTGCCTGTCTGTTTTTCTCGTGCATACTTCATGATGTGTAAACATTTTCTTACCGCTTTCACCTTTTAGGAATACAAGAAACAATCAATTTTGTTTAACTAAATTAGATAAGAAGTGCCTGATAAAGATAACTCCCATGTTCGTGACGGGAGCGACATTTAGAATCGGCCAACGGCGAAAACGCTATTAATCACATGACCGCTTCCCCGGTAGGCCTTGTTCATTCCCGAGGGGTGGAGGGCTCGTTTGACCGCAAAGCGATGCGACGTGTTCTGCGCCAAATAACGTTTGTCAAGCTGATAGGGTGCAAGGCAAATTTATTTTTAAATTGACTCTTTGTTTTCTCGTATTGCACAGTGTATTAGAAAAGAAATAATGTCGTTTTAAAATTTTTGAACAAAGATGAAGCAAGTTTTGTTAAACTATGTATCGAATAAAATCGTAATAGAGTAACATAATTTTCAGGAATCATCTTCGCGGATGTATTGTCCTCATTATTCTGGTAACGGAAAGTCCTAAAAATCTATAGTTTATTGAAAATTTTACATGCACTAGTGCATTTTGATCAAAGCATCTTGTTCGGTATTTAAATGAGGAAGAGCAAAATCTTGATATTTCGTAGAACAGTATACGAACTTATATTTTTTTCTTGTTAACCACATTAGAAGAACATAATATATGAACCTAGAGAAAATCATGCCGTTAGTTACAATTTTTAACATTGGTGAATTTAAGGTTAGTTTGGAAGCTTTTGGTAACATGGTTGTCTGGCCGGCATTTGAGGCAAAAAGCTGCTATCTACAGCTGGCTATCACTCAGTACCCTGTTCGCATAGTTACCTATGCGGTAAGATCGCGAACAGTTCCCGAGCGTCTCGTATAACAAGGTATCAATAGCTGACATGCATCGCTCACCTGATGAATATTAGCGACTGGAAATTGGCTGAACGTCATATTGAGTTTTGGTTTTGAGTTCGAACAGACAATTTTAACTGCTGGTACCGATATCAGCAGAACATAACCTACGACTTCCCTTTTTCTTCCATTATTTTTAATTCTCGGTTTTGGTTTTAATTCATTTTTAAGCTTATCATACATACAAAAGCAAACTGCAAGGTGTTATGTTAATTCAAGAGCATTATTGTATTAGTATCCTTCTCTAAAAGAAAATTTACAACTATTAAACAGAAGTGAATAATAATCAGATTCGAAAACTGTTTGTAATTGAATCAATCGATGATAAGTTCAAATACCACGCGCTTATCTGTGTTATTCCATAATAATACCTTTTACCTTACCGCTTAGAATCGCCCGTTGCTGATCCAATCGGTGGGCTGCCAGATCTATGACTATTTACTACCTACAAAAAATTTTACAAATTGCGAATTTTTAGTACTGAACTTTTGTCTACAGTATACACACATCAACAAATATAATGTGATGTTAGGCAAAATTTTAAACAAGATAGCTCTTTGCATGTCTAAACATACGTTGAGTAAAGTCAGCTTAAAATATTCCGGCTGAGAGAAATAAGCAGCAGCTGAGATTTAGCAATTGGTCATCAGAGCTACTGAACCCAAACGCTTCCTCAACTACTCAACTGTTGCCGTCTGGTGAACACACCCATTAACGTCGTCGACCCTCTTGATGTTGAGCTTGCCAGAATTCCCGTCGGCTGTCGGTAACTTGAAAAAATTTGTTCGGTAACCTCAGTTTGGTGCAGACCGTCATACTGTTCGTGGCGATATAAACAAATTGTTATGGAGTGGACAGATGAAAAAGCACTATCACTTATAGAGAAATATCGTGAAAATGAAGACTACACTAGCATAGTTTCGGCGTGAAAAACGAAGAACTACGAAAATTAAAAAATCACAAAAAATATATGCTACTACCTGATCTGGTTTCAAGCAATATTCATTTCTATACGACAAAAACACACCTAAAGAAACAAAATATAAGAGGTAAGTAAGTATAAGAGAATGTTGAATATGTATTGACATATTTATATTACTCATTTACATTTTTGTTTTGCCATTGGATGAACGGCTTCGTTACAAAAGTAATTTGCATGCCCATTTTTAATCTCTCTCTATGCACCTTGGATTACATTATGGTCATCTTTCAGTATTAAAAAGCAGCACTCGGAAATGTGACTTTGGCAGCCAAGATTCACATAGATGCGTGAATAATCTGCATGTACTGTAGCGAAATGACAATGTTAAAAGTTTTGGACGTTAAATTATTATGTTCCGGTATTCATTGGAGCTTGAAGCACAACGTGCTTTCCGTCTATAGCTATAACACTCTGAGTAAAATTCCATTTGTCATTATATCTTGCAGCAATTGCTTCCATAAATGCAATGTCATGGGCGACTAAAAGAAGAACAAAACTTTTATTTAAAATAATTAAGACCAGTAATATAAATATTGAGAAATAGCACTAACATTGTTTCCTTTTTTATGAAAGAAGCCCAGTAAACATCAAAAGTAAGTTTGGCGCTAGTGAAGAAGACGAAGCTACTGCAGAAAATCTAACAGCAGCCAACAAAAAGTCAGGCGCAGCAAAAGAAGCTGATCCTCAATTGGATGAAGTATATAGCAATATGCAAACACTACGTCAAAAATCAACTGAAAAAGACCAATGTTCTCTATATGCATAACTTGCTACAAAGTTTAAAAGAATGAATGAACGTACTCGATTGATATTGCAATACAATATTAATATGCTAGTTTTCGAGACGGATATAAGTATTATATAATCTGGCAGTTTCCTGTCACAGATTTCAGCTTATTAATCTGTTTGTAGTACGCCGATTGTTCCTCGAAACCCACAATAACACCATCAACTGCATTTTAATAAGATATTGCAGTCATATGATAGACCACATTCTGGCGATAATTACGACACTTTATTTTTTATTGCAAGTTCTAAGCCTTAATCCCTACAGGTTCCACAGGATCTTAGTCACTTTGCCCAAAGCTAGATATAAAACGTTTATACACACTGGTAATTCAATTATCATGCAGGCGGTCCAAAAAGTGATTCGTGCAGAGTACATACAATGCTGCCTTTTAAAGTTTGCCAGAGTTATTATGCTACTGTAATTTTTATTGAAAAAATAGACATTCACTTACCTGAACATATTCATTTAGCGTTATTAATAAAGCACCCTTGGAACTATTGTGAATACCAACTGCTTAGATATGTTAAACAGATACGTTAAACTAATACATATATGTGTCTCTGGACCTCTGGATGCTAAAACGCGTAAAGTAACAGCAAGTCTCTCATATGGCGGAACTGCCTCTGTATATTTAGTATTAGATTTTAAAATTTTTGGCTCCAAATAAATTAAGTAAATATTCAAAGTCCGTAATCGACAACCTACATAAATTTCTACATCTACTTGCATCTTCTACTCTTAAATCTGCTGATAAATTGATGTCACTGTATTGTATTCTATTTTGAAAAATACGCTTTTACCAGTATCGTGGACAACATCGCTGATATTTAGATAATGTATTAAAAATAATCAAGCGAAAATTTGGTCCGTTTCATCAACAAAAGACATGTCTACTCAATACGATGTCAATAAACGTGGAACACTGAACGATCTTCTGGTGAAAAGGGCTCAGACAAAAATCAAATTTCATGTAAGCGTCATAGTGTAACTGCTGGTGATTTGTGCGTGGAGCTGATCTCATCAAGGCCTGTCTGCATTACGGATCGTTCGCCGGGCGATACGCACCTTTAGCTGTGCGTTAAATTGCTTAGTGGATAAAGCGAGTGACAGGCAAAGCTTAATTATTTATATCATACTCTAGAATTATTATTAGTTACGGTACTTGGTTTGGGTTAGAGACCAAAGAGCTACTTAAGAAACTGAAACAAACAAATATTTTTGACGAAATGAAATGCACATTACAACACAAACATCATGTATTTACATCTATTGTAAATTATATAAATATAATACAAAACTAAAAATATTTTTTCTTTTTAAGGTTAAATAAAAATAATTTTCACAAAATAATTCTGCTTCTAATGGGATTAGAAAAATAAATGATTTGTGGTTGTAATTCGATTTAACAGTACAAAAAAGCGAGCGCCGCTTTCTTAGAACTAGCATTATTTATTGGATTGTTTCGATACCATCACCAGAGTACAAATAATACCAGCACGGCCGTCTCAAAACAATCCGTGTTATAGGAAAAACATCGGTTTTCGATGCCTATCGAATCCAATGGGTAACTATCCTGACAGCCTAGTCCTTTGAGTTGAGACTACGAGGCAAATGCCCTACTTACAAGAGTCCGACTTCATCATCGAGAAACCCATCCCCAAGGTATCAAACGCCAGGTAACGTCGAAAATCGACACAGGGAAAAAGAAGGCTAGTCCTTCAAACATTGAATCTATCGCGACCTTCAAAAAGCCAAAGGTCAATCCACCAGACAAGAAACCTTTGCAAAAAGTGGACGTTTCTTCTGCACCTAAAGAAACGTCAACTGAAGAGCGGACCTAGCCAGATAGCTCCTCCCCCGCCTCCGCCCACTTCTGGTACCCTGATACAGGCAACAGAGTCTGACGCTTTCAAAACTCCGTTTAAACAGATACCGTTTAAACGGAATTTCAGGATCGTTAACCAGGACATGGGACAACCACCCTTACCAACAGCCAATCAATTTCAGCCCCTAACAGACATAGAAACCGAGGACGAGGACACCGTGAGTGTCGCGTCCACTTCTACGACTAATACTAATAGACGAAAGCCAGCCACGAAAAAGTCAGACAAACCAACCCCCAAACCCAAGCTTCAACCCTTACCCCCTATGGTCATCAAGGGAAGGCCTTCTGACCACAGGCAATTGCGAGAGGATCTAAAAGCACTAATAATAAGTAAGTACGAGTTAAAATACACTAAAACTCTGTGATTGTATACTGCTCTTTAGCGAACGACCTACACAATTTAAAACGAGCCCTCGACACCGAACGTACAGAATACCATATGTACGCTGAAAATAAAGACAAAACACGAGCATTCGTTCTTCGCGGTCTTGATGGCGACATCAAGCCGCAAGAAATAGTAGAATCGCTAAGCGACGAATACAACATCTCGACAGATGAAGCGTATTCGAGATGAAAAAGACGAGGGTACCCATGTACCTCGTCATTCTAGACACTAACTTTACCATAAGAAAACTGAACCAGGATGTTAAAACTCTCATGTCTGTTAGGGTTCACTGGGAAGCAAGGCGCTCTTCGAAGCCCGTGTTGCAATGCAAGAATTGCCAACAATTTGGTCATGCCCGGACATTCTGTAATAGAAGAGCGGCCTGCAGTAAATGTGCCGGAGCACATGAGATCGTGCAGTGCAATCAGGACACTGTTAAATGTGTAAACTGCGCGGGCCGCACCGCTCGATCGACGAGTCCTGCCCAGTTTATATCTACAAAGTGAACCTCATACAAACTACGACAAAACAACCCAAACAACAAACCTTTCGTCCACCCCCCCCCCCCCCCCCCTCCGGCAAATCCTGCCTGGCAAAACCGAGGCACCTCTTCGAGAGTAGGAGACGACCCACGGGGTCAAGCCCAAAACAATAGGCAACGAGGGAACGACAACCAGTTCCCACCCTTGAGAAACCGCGAACCCCAGAACCGGGACAACCAGCAGCACGCTAATGCAAAACAGGTTAGTGGTACTGCTCGCGCCAATGCTAATAATCAAAATAATGTACATAATCCTGTAAATATATCTAATGTAATGTCCGACTTAAATGACGTAGTCTCAAAAATTAACTCATTAGTTAATCTTGAGCAACTATTTCAAGCTCTAGCTACTTTCCAAACATGCTCGTATCGTGACGGGGGGATAAAGCCTCGATAATCCAAGCCTCGATACGATTCTTTTCTCACGAGTATAACCGATTCGATGTGTAAATGCTACACATTGCAAGTTGGAACTGCAATGGTATCAGGTCAAAACTGGGCGAGTTCCGCAATTTTAGGCATACAACCAATTTTCAGATTGTTTTCCTCGTTGAAACGCGTTTAGATCCTAACTTTTCGAGTTAGGAACTATAACGTCGAGCGCGCTGATAGGCCTGATCGAAACGGGGGAGGCGTGGCCTGTCTCGTACATAGGTCGCTCTGCTATAAAAGGTGCCCAAACCTTAGAACTCAAATAGAACACGTCTGCATCGAGATGGACAGCGGCCTGCGTATTTGTGGCGCGTACGCGCCCCCGGGTCTCCGCCTGACAGCGCTAGATCTCTTTGCCCTATTACCGCAAAACCGAGTATCCCTGCTGATAGGGGACTTGAATGCCAAGCACGTCGAATGGGGCGGTGTAACTAACAGCAGGGGTAGATTATTTAAGAGGATAATCGAGAACAATCTGGAGATGTCCTGTCATAGAAGTCCAAATCCTACCTATCTACGTAGTGACTCGTTCCTGGGCATTGCCATTTCCCGGGGAGCGATCAGAACAACGCAACTTCAGGAAATCAATGCCTTAAACTCGGATCATTTGCCAATCAAGATTGGATTGTACTGCAGGGTCCCTGTATTGCCAAACGACACCCTCGTTTCGTACAAGAATATTGATTGGCGAGAGTTCCGGGCTAGGCTTAGCGAACTAACTAACATCCCTGAGCAAATAGTAACTGTCCAGGATCATGAGAGAGAGGTCGCAACTCTAACATCAAATATCCAGCGCATCCGCGATGCTATGTGCCCTAGGGTGGCAATACGCCCTAGAACAGAAACCCTTCCCGAACCAATCCTTGATCTTATCACATACAAAAACCGCTTTCGACGTAGATGGCAGAGAAACCGGACACAAATATGGGATCCGCTCATATTAATGCACTGACGGAGGAAATTAGGGTTAAAATCCGGGAGCACCGCGACCAAACGTGGCTCGCGTATATCAACACCGTGAGTAGGGAAGATGGCTCGCTGTGGAAGTTAGCCAAACGAGTTCGAGGAGGCTATACGCAAATCCCTGTCATAAAACACAGGGGTCATGACGTTATGAATGACATAGGGAAAGCCGAGGCCTTCTCGGATACTTGGAGGGCGTTTATAGCGAGGCACCCGACACCTTACCGGATCAAGCACATTACAGTCACACTGTGAATGTGTTTAGGCAGCATAAGTACCCCATCCCTCCGTCAGTTCTTGATAAATGGAGAATCACACCGGCGGAGCTCCGCAAAGCACTCTGTCATCTTCCGAGAAACAAAGCGCCCGGCCCGGATAATATTCCGAACATTATCCTTAAAAATTGTCCTAAGAAAACACTGATCCATTAGATGCATATTATTAACGCGGTAATACGACTGCAACACTTCCCCAAACCTGGGAATGTAGCGTGCATCATACACTTCCCTAAACCGGGCAAAGACCCGTCCTTAACTTCATCATATAGGCCAATCTCCCTGCTCAGCACCCTCGGGAAGGTTGCCGAGAGGCATATCTTACCGAGGATAAACAGGGTTGTTGATCAGCTTAATATCTTGCCCCCCGAACAATTCGGCTTTCGAGGCCAGCATGGCACTGTCATGCTGGCAGCGAAGCTAGCCACTGACGTTTATGAGGGATTTAACAATGGTCAGTCCACCGCCCTACTTTTGCTGGATATTGAGAAAGCGTTTGACAGGGTATGGCACGATGGATTGCTATATAAGCTGCTGGCAATTCACAACATGCCGCTGTACGTAGTAGCACTCATCGAGTCATATCTTGCCGGACGCACATTCTCCACCAAGATAGGCAAACAAACCTCCAGGAACAGAACTCTGTCAGCAGGGGTGCCGCAGGGTACCGTATGGTCGCCGCTACTATTCAGTCTTTTTGTAGCAGACATCCCGTCTCATCCTAATACCTGTAAAGCCCTGTTCGCTGACGACACAGCGATATATTCCCGAAATCCTATAGCTGAGGTAGCGAAATCAAGTATAAGTGAGCACATGGATATCTTGATTCCATTCTATGAAAGGTGGAAGATTAATCTCAACCCTTCAAAAACGGAATTAATCATAATCTCCCGGAAAAGAAAAGACATCGCTATTACCCCCCTTTTAATAGGCAACACAGCCATCTACCCTAAAGACAGGGTAAAGTATCTTGGCCTAACCCTCGATAGTAAGCTGAACTTTAGTAAGCACATCGAGGCAACCGTTGGAAAGAATGAAGGGATAAAAGAAGGGACTAGGACTCCTGATAGCAGGAAGATCCTACTTAAGTCCTGCGAATAAACTCGTATTATATCGCTCAGTCATAAGCCCTGATGTATGGTGCCCCAGTGTGGTGTTCGGCGGCAAAGTATCATAAAAAGAAGCTGCAGGTTCTCCAAAACAGCTACCTAAGGGCAGCTTTTTCTCTTACCCTAAGGGATCGAGCCAGAACGGAAGACCTGCATGCATGGGCTAGAATCGAAACCGTCGATGAATACATCGATAACCATGCATGTAGGTTTTTCGAAAGGCAGATCCGGGGATCGACTCTGACAGCACACATCGCCGATGTTCGATACAACCCCAAACGCCGCACGCCGCACAGCACCACATATCGGGAAATCACGCTGTTCTACAAGCAACTTATGCCGCCATGACTCTATTCCCCTCAGGAATAGAGTCACTACAATAAACCACCCTAAAATGACCCTTCCAACAACTTTTAAAAGTAATTATAATTTAAAAATTTCGATATAACAGGAGCGCAGAAGCCAACCAGCGGGAAACCGCGAATAAGCCGCGGCTTACCAGCCAGCTACCCGTGTCCGAACATGAGGGCGTGGCTTGCTTAACGACTTTCCCCACCTATAAATGTGCAAATATACCGCCACATTTAGCTCACTTGATTTCTACCTACCAAAGCATCCATGTCTCCGCAGTCGATACCGCGGGGGCTCGAACTGTCTTGATATCATTGCATCCACACTGGAATAGACTTAATTCATTAAGTCTTCTCTTGTAAATAGTATATGTTAGCTCTAATTATTGTTGTACAGTGTGTTGTCATTTTAACTTATGAACTCCTGCTCTTATAGAGCATTTAAGCAGGGTTTTTCTTTATTTTTTTCCCTGCATTTGTACTAACATAAATTACTAAATAATGCAACACAACTTCTATCCTAGCTTTCGCTAATTCTCAAGTGGTAATCCAAGCAATGTTCGAACAGACAGCAGTACCACGAACCCTAGATTTAAGTAGGTAATAAGATCAACCCCCTACGGGTGCCAAACTGTTGGCCACGGTGCTGCAGCAACAGCACCAGGCGAAACAACAGTTCAAATTGATTAGCTAGTAGCTACTCTGGCATACTTAACCTAGGATTAGTGATTCATTAATGTGTAAATTTTGAAATAATAAATATGCTTATGCTTACTTTCTTCAATTATTATAAGCAAAATAAATTAAATTTTGTTGTAAATCTCATCTATTTCAAAATCTATTAAATATTATCTATGTTGGGGCTTGGAACCTTCGGCAACATGCACTAAAAAGGAGTTTTATCTACAATACCGAAACAGAATTATTGCACTCGACGCGCGTTTCGCTAACCATGTTAGCATTATCAAGAGATGATTAAAACTAAATTTAAAACTCTACCTAACTCGCTTTTATACTAAATGTTTGCTTAATCAAGCGGAACCAATACTTTCATATGCGTCTAATAATCTCCTATCAGTTATATTATGAATTAATTTTAAATTTTTAATTGTTATTCTATGATTATTATCAAAAGCATGCTCGGCAACACTCGATTTTTCTGTTCTACCATACCTTAAATGAGCTCTGTGTTCCTTGAATCTCGTTTGTATAGATCTTCTAGTTTGCCCAACATATTTTTGGTTACAATTCATGCATCCAATTTCATATATTCCACTTCTTTCTAATATTTAAATTTTGTCCTTTGGACCACCTAATAATTTCTTAATGTTGAACTGAGTTTGGTATACTAATTTTAAACCTACTTCCTTAAAGACTTTTTGGAGTCCTCTAGTATACTGAGGATTATATGGTATCGAGACATATTTTGTATTTTCAACCTGATTGACGAAAGCAGTGGAATCACGAATGGTCTTTCTAAACAAATGCCTATTAATTAGTCTATTTATTAAGTTAGTATTGAAACCATTAACTTTCGCTATATTCTTAACTGTCTCCTTTTCATTATTAAATATTTCTCTGCTGAGAGGAAAGTTAACCAACCATACGGCGGAAAGCTGGCCATTTTTTGTTGGTCGCAGTGGAAGGAGTCATTAGGAATATAAAGGTTAGTGGCAGTACTTTTTCTATAAATATCAAATTCTAGTGTGTTATTATCGTTCCTAATTACTAAAGTATCCAAAAATGGAAGTTTGCAATTGTTCTCGACTTCATAAGTAAATTTAATGGCGGGGAAACGGTTATTTAGTTTGGTTACAAAATCTTCGATATTAGCGGTTTTCGTGTCGAAAATCGCGAAAATGTCATCCACATACATGTACCATACCCTTGGAAAATATTCGAACTCCTGACTGATTTCATTTTCAAATTTACTCATGAGTGTAGTTATTTTTATATTGAAAATAATTTTGATCCATGCAAAGTTTGGTTAAAGTTAAATATTCTTGTTTGATTTCGTTATCAAAACTGTTCATCTCAAGTAATTCACCAAGGTACAGCAAGGTCTGTGGGATTGGTACACTAGGGAACAATGAGCAAACATCAAACGAGATTGAAATTTCACCTACCACGTACCTTTAATTTTGTTTATGAAATCTAAGGAATTTAGTACTCCTAAATTCTGTTGTTTTATAGGTAAATTTTCAAACTGGTTTGCTAGCCACTTGGATATATTATAAGTTGGGGATCCTATTGCCGAGACTATGGGACGCATTGCCTTCCCAGGTTTATGAATCTTGGGACGACAATATAGTTTCGGCATAGTAGGATTGCTTACAGATAATTTGTACTTAATTTGATCAGAAATAAGGTTGCTACATTTCTTCAAAGTGTTTTTAACTTGTGTTACCATCTTAGATAACGGATTTCTTGAGATTTTGTTATAGGGCCCGGATTCTATTAAATTATCAACTCGTTGAAAATATTCGCTTTTGTCTTATTACCTTTGTCAGCTTTTAGATAGAAAACATCTTTCTCCTTTAAACTCTTGATTGTATTTTTTCCTTTTCCAGGACGAGAGTTAACATTATTATTAATTAAATTTTTTGAGATCTGATTCCTGCACGCTTCTCTAACAAATCCTTTAGTAGAGTCAGGAAGATGTTGAATAGAGCTTTCTATATTACCTACAATATCAAGTAAGTTATGCTTTGGTGAAGGCAATGCAAAATTCAGACCCTTATTTAAAAGATCTAATTCATCTTTCAAAAAGATTGAGAAGATAGGTTTTCTACAATGCTTACGACTTCCTGAGAACTATCAGACTTAGGATTCATTTTCCTAAGTTTTTTGAATTTTTTATTGATGGATGACATTTTGTTGACAAAATATGTCTCGATATCATATAATCCTCAGTATACTAGAGGACACCAAAAAGTGTTTAAGGAAGTAGGTTTAAAATTAGTATACCAAACTCAGTTCAACATTAAGAAATTATTAGGTGGTCCAAAGGACAAAATTGAAATATTAGAAAGAAGTGGAATATATGAAATTGGATGCATGGATTGTAACCAAAAATATGTTGGGCAAACTAGAAGATCTATACAAACGAGATTCAACATAGCTCATTTAAAGTATGGTAGAACAGAAAAATCAAGTGTTGCCGAGCATGCTTTTGATAATAATCATAGAATAACAATTAAAAATTTAAAATTAATTCATAATATAACTGATAGGAGATTATTAGACGCATATGAAAGTATGGAAATTATTAAATGTAAGAATAGTTTAAATAGAGATAGAGCCTATTCCGAATAGTCCATTGTATTGGTTGATCAAGCGTGACTAGTGGGATTCCAGGATTGGTTCCTTTGGTTCCGCTTGATTAAGCAAACATTTAGTATAAAAGCGATTTAGGTAGAGTAATAAATTTAGTTTTAATCATCTCCTGATGATGCTAACATGGTTAGCGAAACGCGCGTCGAGTGCAATAATTCTGTTTCGGTATTGTGGATAAAACTCCTTTTTAATTAAATATTATGTCGATAATGTATTTGACATGCTTCAGTCAATATCGAATTCACTACAGCAATTTTCACTGTTTATGTGGTTCTGATATAAAAATATGTTTTCGGGTGCTCTTCTAAATATATGTGTGAGTTTAATTTTTGTCCGATATTCATTATTTGATCTAAACTAACATTATATCCAAAATATTACCAAATAATTTTTTTTGGAATTTTTCAATTATTTCTAACCAAACAGCACTTCTGTTTGGTATATTGTTTTTGATACCTATTTAGAAGTACCATTCGTTTTAGTGAGTTAATGTATGCGGCTTCCTGAACACACAAGTAAAATTAGGTTAGGAACTTGTCAAGTAAAATGGCCGACATCTAACCCATTATTCTTAGAACATTAACGGGTGGAGTTACTTGATATCCCATATAAACAGCAGGGATGTATGATCAAAAATATTATTAAATTTCATAATATGGAACATAAAAACATAGTCTATTGAATCTATTGATATTCTAGCTAGTCCAAGCACTTGGCTATCGAACAGCCAAACAGAGTAGTGGATTTCGAATTTAGATGGAATATATCTACAAATATTTCCAGGAGCAAAACTAGAATTCACTGAAACCTTTACATTTTGTAAGATATTTAGTTATAAAATGTGATTCTATCCAAAGTAAGAATGTATGTAAAAAAACTAAATACCTATAAAATGGCGAGAAATAAATTAGCAATGGCCTTGTTATAAATCCAAAGTAAACTAACTGTAACAAAACAATCATAATTATTGTTAAAAGCAATGATAATACTTAATAACGGATTGATTAAATGAAATAAAATGACAAAGTAATTTTAAAATCTAAATAACTTCTTGATCGATGCTTTCGGTTTCTGAAAAAAATAGTTCTTCGTCAGATTCATTTGACACAGATATCACCATTGTGGTTCGATGTTTAACAAGTCCAATATATTTCCTATCTCCCATGCCTGAAAAATAATAATAATAACTTCAGCAGGTGACCCTGTGGTTTTAACAATAGGTTCGTCATAACGTCTTTTAGTCTCTGACTACACCATTCCGATGGCTTTAAAATGATAATGATCCAGACAGAATCTTTTAAAAACTTATTTATTTTAAAAATGGGATATCCTTCCTTTGAGAAAACATTTTTGTTCCTGCTTTTTCTCGGAATTTCTTCTTCTAGACGTCTATGATAAGTTGAAGTTTCCAGTATATAACTAAGGATGGTTCTTCTAAGTTTGCAATAAGTTGATATTTAAACCACTTCTCAAAATTTACGGTATTCATTTTATCGTGATAATCATCTATATTCTTATTACATTTAAAAATTGGGGATGCATTTGTCAAAAATTCAATTTTATTTCCCGCATGATAAATAACGTAACGTATCCCACTACCAGTTTTTTTTTAAGTTACAGTATATACTACCATCTTGCCACAATTTTTCAACCCCACTTTTGCTAAAAAACCCATGTCTCATCCAGAAAAACTTGTTTTTATAAAATATGTTCTCTTTTTTAGCAACTGATATTTATTTAAAAATATAATTCTCTATAATGTTGTCTTTCGTCCTACTTTTTGAAGCTAAAGCAAATTTTCTGAATTACTAAATATGAAGAACTTATTGAGATCTCAATTTCTAGTGATTCGAGTTTTGCTCCGGGAAATTCCTGTTCCTGTTAAATTCGAGATCCGTTCCTCTGTTTAGATCTTCTAGGTTTTATAATGTGCTTTGTGGAACTTTTAGGGCTTTGGAAGCCTTTTGAATTGCCTTAAATCGAGATCCTAAATCATTTTGAAAATATCTTACTACATTAAGCATAAGTTTTTTTGGATTAACGGGAATATCGCATTTTGGTAATGTATATTTGCGTTATTTAGTGACAATAACAGACATCAAAATTTTTACGGAACATCCAATTATAATCGACGTTAATTTTTGTTGGTATTTTTTTGTTTCACCTGATTATTGATTGATAAATAAAGATGAAGGTTTTCCAAATGGGTATCAAATGAGTCACCTTTCCGCATGCCACTGCAGATGACCGAACGTCGCGAATCGGAGTTCGGTCAGTGCGGAAAAGACAATTTCTGTAAGTGTTAGGGACAATATTTTCTCTACAAGCGTATCGCAATAAAAAAATTAATCTAAACTAATTCAGTCTAACACAAACTAACTTAACCTAACGTAAACTAAAACACTCAAACAAAAATATAAAAACTAAGAGATTAGAAATCAAATTAAACACTTATTAACGAAGTGAACAAATTATTTTGTAATGTTTATTGTAAAATTGCAATTACTTGCATTTTGAATGCATATATATGATGCCATCAATGTTGTATCCTGATTACTTGCTACTTCCATATCGTGACTTGTTGGAGTTGCTGGATGCTTGCTTGTAGATGGAATTTGAACATTTACCGTAGCTGGATGATGTGAAATATTGGATGCTGATTGGTTCGTTTTAAAAATTTTGTTCGGTATTTTGATCTTATTTTTTAATGATTCATCAATATAGCCTTCTGCAACAGCTGTGCTCCCCCAGCCTCCATGTCTTTTGATATTGGTAATAGTTGCACCCGAATCAGCTAAAATGGTGGCAGATGACCTTCGGAAGGAATGTCTCGTGTATAATTCTGGATTAGCCAATCTTAAATAGACTGCTATTTCAGATGGCATCTTGCCAAACATATTTATTCCAACAGTCTGTCTTATACAATGTCCTATCTTGTAATTCAAAAAGAATCTTCTATGGAGGATACCTGGTGGACGTAAGTTTGCATGTTTTCCGTATAAGGTAATATAGTTCCTGCCTCTTTGAAGATCACAAAACTTCTGCTAGTATGGTTCTTGGTATCGGGTATTTTAACAACTATAAAGTTATCTTTATCTTCTATGTTGCCAGTTGTTATATTCGTCAATTCCTCGCGGCCGGCGCCGGCGGCAGGTACCAGCTAGACCAAAAACGGTGACAACTTTTATCATCAAATATATATCATTATATTATTATATTCTTTAATAAATTTCGATACTTTGTCTTTAATAAAAATTTCAGATTTTTTTGGTTGATAACTAACGTTCTATACGGATGAAGAAATCGAAATCGAAATCGAAATGTTTTATGAAGACGTCATAAAAGCGAGAGAATGTGGAAACAGGTGCAATCAAGAAATGGTGATAGGGGATTTTAATGCCATCATAGGACAAAAACAAAGCGAAGACGAAGAATATATCGGAAAATTCGGACTAGGCCAAAGAAACAATAGAGGAGACATGCTGTTAAATTTCCAGTCAAACCAGAAGCTATATGCCATGAACACCTACTTCAATAAAAAGCCACAGCGAAAGTGGACATGGATAAGCCACGATGGCCGCACTAAGAACGAGATCGACTTTATACTCGCATCCACAAAATCGACTATAACGGATGTCACAACTCTAAATTCGTTTAACACAGGAAGTGATCATAGGCTTGTTCGAGCAAAAGTTATCATTGAGAAAGACAACAAATTTAAGGCCAAACAAAGCAGAAAATTGACTGTTAACGTTCAGACACTTAAACAAAACAGAGAGAGATATCAAGAACTTCTAACACAATCATTACAGCAAGAAGACACTGACGATATAAACAAAATAGCCCAAGATATAACAACATCATTAACCGAAGCGGCAACAAAAACCGCAAAAACAACATACTCAAATAAAGACAAGATCACAGAGCAAACAAAACAAAAAATAGAGAAAAGAAGGACTCTATACAAGGAGGGAAAGTATGACACCGAAGAATACAGAGAGATAAGAAGAGAAACAAGACGGATGATAAGAAAAGACCTAGAAAAACATTATGAAAGGGAAATAGAATTTGTAATAGAAAATAACAAGAACATGAGATGCTTAAGGAATAAACTTGGAAAAAGAGAAATCATCTCTATTAAGAACAGCGAGGGAGAAGAAATAAGGGATAGAGACGAAATATTGAAAACAACAGAAAAATTTTACAAATCACTATATAACACACAAATTGAGAAACCAGAACAAGCTGAGGAATATCCTAAAGTGATGAACGTTGGGTCGGAAGAAATCCCTGAAATCAATTAGGATGAAATCATGTACGCCCTAAAATCTATGAAGGGAAATGCAGCATTTGCGCGATATGCCAGTGCGACTTTGCTGCATGCTTCAATCAAAAGGCTTGGATACGCTGCATTAACTGCAACCGTTGGGTTTGTGGAATATGCAACAAGGGTACGAAAAAGTCAGGATATGAATGTGTGGTATGCGAAGAGGATGACTAATTTCTTTCTGTTTTGGTTATTTTACCTATTTTATGTTATTTTTTATGAGTTAAAATAGTTTTTATGACTTAACTGTAATCTTCAATAAATATAGGTATCTAGAGTTTGTGTTTTTTATTTTTTTTCTACAATAAGCCACTTTTAAATAACGATATGTAGTACTTTATTTTAAAAAAATACGTAAATGGGTGTCGAAGTAACCCACGAGACGGGTTACTTTGACTTTTTAACTATTTAAAGCTGATGTCGAATTAGCCCTGCTATAGGGGTTACTTCGACACCATTTTCTCTTAAAAAAAACATGTTCCAGATATTTTATTGTTTCAAAATTAGTGTCAACGGATAGCCAACGCTTTGAATGTCATGACTAGAGCAAAAAACATGAACTTTTAAGTTCGAAAGCCACTGTAGAAGTGCAAATATGCCAAAAACCTGTCGAAGTACCCCCGTTTTGCGGTACGCCATTAATTTCTTTTGACATATGCCTTGGTTATATTTGCATTATTTACACCATCAGATTAGTTATAATTTTTTAAAGTTCCTTTTATCATAATCCAGACCCTTTTAAGAAGAACGCTTATTTCAGGTGACTTCATAGATCATATATATAAAAAAAATGGTGACATTTCGTTGCGTCAATTTTATTTATGTTTTGATTTTAAAATATTTATTTATATTCAACAATATCATAAAAATAATAATACAGTTGTTGGTTGACATGGACAATATTAATGTCAACAATAAATTTTTATTTAATCATTCATTCATTCAACGGGATAAAGCCAAAGTCACAATACAACTCAATGAAATTTAAAACTAAGAGAGTAATTACAATACAATACAATACAGTAAATTTCAGTCGAACAAGACTTATCAGAAATAAATTGAAAATTAAAACAATAAATTAATACAATTAAACATTTACAACATAAAAAACAACAATCAAGTATACATTTAAAAACCAATACAAAAATCACAGTGAATTACTTGAAATTTAGACAGTACCTACTATCACCGTGCGGACCTAACACGACCAAAAGGAGTACCAAACACATCCAGCATATGCCATAGCACGATTAATCGAGTTTGCCGTTCGTCCACGTAACGTCAAAACGCAATACAAAGTTTACATTTTCATATTGATCCGTTGACATTGAATCAAACTATTTTCTATTTCTATATAACCAAACCCTGGGCATGCATCAAAAATTACCAACAAATAAGGTGATAATATCACTTTAGCGTCACACAAATTAAAATGTCAGAAATATACTAATCGTTAGTGCACACAATTATTTGACAATATATGAAATAAAAATTGCGGATCATGTAGTTGTTTTTTAAATATTTGTGTTCAATGTTGGTGTAAAGGTCTATTCATGCTAGACCGAGGACGACACGAGGCGAGCCCGTACCGAGTCATTAAAACAGGGTGCCATCCGAGTTTAGTATTCATGCTACACACACCGACCGTCGCCGTTGCGTCGCGTCGGTGTGTATAGCATGAATACTAAACTCGGACGGCACCCTTTTCTTAATGACTCTGTACGGCTCGCCTCGTGTCGTCCTCGGTCTAGCATGAATAGACCTTTATTTTTCGTCGCGCCGCCGCCCGCGCCGCGCGCCACGGCAGCTGATTTTGTTGTTCGCGCAGGAATTTGCCTTTGCTAATAGCGTCTGCCAGCACCAATTTTGAGCCTTCACGCATGCGTACGTGCTAATTCAGATATTTTCAGTGGTTTTTCTTGATTTTGGGCATTGCCTTGGGTTAGTTTTGTTTGGTTGCGCCCTCGAAGCGAGCGAAGGGCCATACGTGAAGTGAAATATTAGTCCAAAGGTCGAAAATTTGCTGTATGTAGACGCTTGTCTAAAAACAAACGAAGCGAAGTGAAAACGTAAGCAAGCACGATTTTACGCTTTATTGTCAACACGTCAACAGTAATGTACCGATAGCCGAGATGTCTTATGGAAAAGACTGTTGATTTGAAACGAAAAAATGATTTTCCAAAATTTCTATGAGACAAATTTTCGTTTACAATCTGAAAAGACTCCGAGAGCTTTAGCTGAAGCGGTCATTTCTTTGATTCTAATAGAAAATTTGTCGAATAGAAATTATTTTGAAAATTGCATTTTTGAGTTTACATCGATGGGATTCGATAAGGCGGCGACGCTAGAAGTACATTTTATTGGACAATTTCAAAAACCATTTGTTTAGAAAAAGTGTATTTTTTATTTGGAATTTGGTAGCAAGGGAAGTTAACCGTGATTTTAATACATGAAAATGATAAATCATTAAATAACAATAATATGTAATTTTTAAATAAATAAATGCACTATTTAAAATGGCGGATAATCTAGAAGTTGATCCTTCATACCTACTCGTTGCCCTAGCAACTAGCAACGGGACTCCTTTGTAAGATCCAGGCTACACTGAGAAAAATTGCCCAAATCAATTTTTGTTTTGGACGGCGTTGATTTACCGTTATATAACGTTACATACCGCATATGCAAATTTTGTTATAGTTTAGAATCACGTTGAAATTATGCCAATAAAACTCGTTATATTAGATTAAGAAATATAGTGACTATACAAGATAAATTAACTGCAAATGAACAATATACTACTCTGGTTATACAAGTTGTATATGAAGCAAATTATACAATAAATGTATAATGACAAATCAAATATTTCATAGCACAATGGTAATCAACTAGCTAAACTGCGGACTATTTACTGTTATACAACTGTTGTATATCAATAAATCTACCGATTGATGTCCGTAATCTTTTTCTTGTATAGCTCACCATTTGCTATTTCAATTATTAAAATGGCTGCCGCTGCGGCTGAAACGACGCCACGCCAAACAGCAAGAAAACAAAGCAGAGTGGCGGCTGACGCAAACAATTTACCGATTATTTAAGGAAATTGTAGGAAATTAAAGATAGAAGAGAATCCACCAAAGAACATGCAGGTATGTATATCTTAGGTTAACAGATATATCATACGTTTTCAAACTTATCACTAGTTTACGTTTTGTCAATCAAAAACTCGTTCTTTTTATGTCCTGTATTCTACGAAGATCGAATTATTTTACCATACGAACGATGATATATGCGTGTAAGAGATATGGATTACTTCCTATACTATAACATTTGAATTAACACACGAAGGATGCCTCGAGTGAATCAAAAGTTTGAAAAAACCAATAAGGTAAGATATTTTCTATTTAAGTAGCTACCATTGTGTAGTGTCAATTCATGTTAATAGATCACAGGTGTAGGTACTCCTAATTTGTGACTATGCACCTAAAACAAATTTTAATTGATATGTTCAATTTTAGCGTATACTGGACTCGATTACATCAAGATGAGAATAGAATCCAGGACCCCTACTGAAGTAATGTCACAAACATAATGTTTGCCAACGCCATGAGATATACCTATATAATTTAAATGTAATATACCTAATATGTAACTATACAACAAAATATATACGGTGCACATGCAAGTTGAATACTGGTTAATCAATATTTGAATATTTGCTATTCTACCCGTCATATAGCGGATATACAATTAACTATATATGGTGTATATCCAGTATCCAGGTTGAATAATGGTTATGCAATTGCTGTATTAACGGTATACAGGCCCTAATATGAAAGCAGGATAAAATATGCGTACGGACATATCACAAAAACTTAAATTAATATGATTATTTAATAATCAGTATACAGTAATTATATAATCGTCATAGTTTAGCGCTATTACTTTCAGAAAAACCGATTGTATATTGGCCAAAAACAGTTAATTTGTCACAAATAGTATACAAGTTTTGTATTATGGTCATTCGATTTTTGCATAGTGGCTAATTTTTTTTCTCTCAGTGTACTTGATGAGACGCGTTTGCGTTTCGCATTAGAAAATTATATTGAAATTAAATAGTCAAAACTAATAAAATAATGGTAATAGCCATGTTAATTTTAATTATTCATTTGTTGAATTGTTTTTTTTATTCTAATATGAGTTATATGCATTACGGAATACTCCAAAAACGAGGGGCCTTTTTGTTTTGGTGTTTTCGATTTGGTTACCTAAGACGGTTGCTAGGGAACCGAGGATTTTGATTGGTTCGTTAAATGTGAGTGAAATTGTCATTGAAAAGTTGTTAAAATGGACATTGTTTCTATTGAACATATTTTTCATGTGTTTGGTCGACGTCGAAGCAATAGAAGTGTCTTAAGAATACTACAGGAATGCGGCCTTATCCGTGAAAACTTAAGATGTCCGGCTCGTCGTTTAGGTATCGCACGTTAACTGTGCAAAATGGAGCCATACTAAGTCATTTTTTTCATTGTCGTTCTTGTCGTCAACGATATAGTCTCCTGAAAGGATCTTTTTTCGAAAATATGCATGTGCCGATAAGAAAACTTATGATTTTGATTTATTTCTGGTTCTGTCTCGTGCCGCCAAGAGTGGCATTTCGATTATTGAATCTAAGACTGACAACCGTGTGTCAAATGTATCTATTTATTCGAGATATTGCCTCTTGGAAGCTGTTGCAAGTGCCCGAACCACGGTATAAATAAGTATACGGTAGGTTCACTGGAGACAAATTCCCAATTTTGCCAACAGCGTTTGGCGACTGGGCGAATCCGGATCAATTTGGTTCGTGGCCACTGGTGGCCACCGAGGCCCCGCTACGAGGGATAGAGAGTGTGCAAACGCCTTGAGATTGTGTACTTTCGCGTCGCGTTATCTTATAATAACCGAGGAAAGCACATCAGCGAATACTTTTTGAATCTCTCTCCACAGACTGCTCGCTGCTGCAGGTAGAGTATTTTTTACCGTGCTGCGGCTTTTGCGTTTGATGCAAAAACATCAAACGATTTTTGCTGAGTAGGTCTACTCGATATTATTTGTACTCTGCCCGAACTATTCCAATTAGGTGGCATTGGTCACATTGTTCAGATCGACGGAAGTGTGGTGACTAAGCGAAAATATAATGTTGGCAGAGTCGAGCCACAACTGTAGGTTCTAGGATTACTTGACATCACGACGAAACGAGGTGCTTTACTTAATCGGTCAAGGCATTATGGAAAAAATTACACAGCATATTCGACGTGGTACAGAGATTGATGACTGACGTTCTTACAAATGTCTCAACAATTATGATAGTGTAGGTATCTCCTTCTAGCCACAAATCAGTTAATCATTCGGCTAATTTTGTTGATCCACATGCAGGAGGGTGTACCAATTCCGTTGAAGGCTATTGGCATTTTATAATAAAATACTATTAAGATAATTGCAATGCTAAAATTTCTCCGTCGGTCGCTTAAAATCTCCGATTGAACGTCTCCACCTACGAAGCCGGACGGAAACTAAATTATCCTGAAAAATGCAAATAAATAATCGATATTAACAAGGTTAACATGTATATCAGCAGAGGGCTCTGGATGACCGTAGTACTTTCAAAACCTAACAGAGGGATGATATTTTTCAAGCGGCCGAGCGCGCTCGGCGAGCGGACACTTGCTACGAAACAAGTTGACCTTGACTACTTTGTCCGGATTTCGTTTGGGATTGTAGTTATGATATTATCATTTTATAATAAAACGGTAAATCTAGTGTTTCTTACAAACCGCCAGTCAATTGCTAAAATTTTAATATAAACTGCAAGTCAATTATTGAGAAGGTAAACCTAATCTACGTATACATTATTGGTCATCTGGAATGATTAATTGAATTTTGCTGATAAACTCTTGTTAATTTAAAGGAAATTTTGCAAATAATTTGCTGGCCAATTGAAATGATAAATTAACTTTTCATATAAACTGTAGGTGAATTAAGAAGGTAAATCTAATTTACCCATAAATTATTGGTCATATATAAATTATTGGTCCTATCTGGAATGATTGAGTTTTGCTGATAAACCCTTATTCAAACGAAATTTTGCTTATAAACTGCTGCCCAATTGAAACGATAAATTAACATTTCATGCTGGTCAACTGAAGTAATCAATGAAATTTGGCATATAAACTGTTGGTAAATCAAAACGAACAATTGATTCTTCTCATAAACTGATAGTCGATTGAAACGATAAATCTAGTGCTTCTTACAAACCGCCAGTCAATTAAAACGATACATAAAAAAAATATTCATATAAATTGCAGGTCATTTGAGAAGTTAAATCTAATGTACATTTAAATTATTGGTCATCTGAAATGATGAATTGACTTTTGCCGATAAACTCTTGTTAATTCAAACGAAATTTTTAATATCAATTTCTGGCCAATTGAAACCATAAATGAACTTTTCATATAATCTGCTGGTCAATTGACGTAATCGATGAAATTTGGCATAAAATCTGTTGATAAATCAAAACGACCAATTGATTTTTCTCATAAACTGTTAGTCAATTGAAACGATAAATCTAGTGTTTCTTACAAATTGCCAACAAAATTGTCTTATAAACTGCAGGGCAATTGAGAGAACAAATCTAATTTACGTATAAATTATTGGTCATCTGGAATGATTAATTGAATTTTGCTGATAAACTCTTGTTAATTCAAACGAAATTTTACATATAAATTGCTGGCCAATTGAAACGATAAATTAACTTTCTATATAATCTGCTGGTCAATTGTAGTAATCAATGAAGTTAATTTATCATTTCAATTGGCCAACAATTTATGTGCAAAATTTCGTTTGAATTAATAAGAGTGCATCAACAAAACTCAGTTAACCAGTCCAAATGACCAATAATTTATACGTAAATTAGATTTACTCTCCCAATTGACCTGCAGTTTATATGAAAATTTTATTAAGGTATCGTTTCAATTGATTGGCGTTTTGTAAGAAACACTAGATTTATCGTTTTAATTGACTATCAGTTTATGAGGAAAATCAGTTGGTCGTTTTAATTTACCAACAATTTATTGGTAAATTAAAACGACCAACTGATTTTCCTCATAAACTGATAGTCAATTGAAACGATAAATCTAGTATTTCTTACAAAACGCCAATCAATTGAAACGATACTTATATAAAATTTTCATATAAACTGCAGGTCAATTGGAAGAGTAAATCTAATTTACGTATAAATTATTGGTCATTTGGACTGGTTAATTGAGTTTTGTTGATGAACTCTTGTTAATTCAAACGAAATTTTGCACATAAATTGTTGGCCAATTGAAATGAAAAATTAACTTCATATAGTCAGCTGGTCAATTGAAGTAATCAATCAAATTTGACATATAAACTGTTGGTCAATCAAAGCGATAAATTGATTTTTGTGATAAACTTATGGAACTTAAGCACCCCACGCTTTTTAAAATAAGATCATATTTTTGTCAATCACTTTATTCTATTTTATAATTTTTTAGTTCGGTTTCGATCAAAGCGTGTTTTTTTCAGTTTTTTAAACTATAATTTATTTTTCACTAATAATTTAGGTAGCAGAAAATTACTAAACATTGACGCAATCCCGTTAATAAGTATTAAATGAATCAATAGGTGTGCCTGACAAAAAATTTAAGTTTATAATAAAATATGTACAACTATCAGTTTTTTTCTCAAAAGTTTAGTGCGGTTTCGATTAAATGCGACATTGCGACCGATAAACTGCAAAATATTTTTTTTTAGTTTTGTGTAACAATCTGCTTGCCAAGAAAGTGAAAATATTATAAAGCTTTCGTAGATGCAAATATTCACACAAATTATATTTCTGAAAAGGGTAAGCATTACTAACAAAACTTGTGACCGACAAAATAAAAAGTTTTTTTTAAGTTTTGTATAATTAACTAATGAAACTGCTTACGAAAGAAGTGGAGATATGAAAGAATACGAGGATGCATAATGTCCAGACAAAAGATGTTTCTGTAGAGTAAGCATTAAGTAAAACATATATTTTTTTGCTCGATTTTTTGTTTTATAGAAAATGTTTGGTAAGTTGACACGTTAAACTGGGAATGTGACTTGACTTAACCTAAACATATAGCGTGAGCTGGGACATGTGACAAGAAAAAAAATAGAAGACATTTAATTATACATTGCATTTGTTGTGTTTATATTTGGAAAGTAAGAAAACGAAATAAAATTAAAAGGTTTTTCTGTAAACAAAACAAAACCTCTTCAAATTTCAAAAATGTTTAAACCAAGTTTAAGCTGTAATGTTGCTTAAAACATTAAAAATAATAATATCAATAATACATATGTATTGCAAAGTGCTTATATTAAATTTAATCTAAGTATAAATTGAAATTAACGCATCGACCAAACGCTGTGTATAGAGTAAAAAAATTCTCTCAAATTAATTTCTACATTTTAGCATTTTATAATTTATAAAGTAGGTATATCGAGTTAAACTCTAAAATAGCCATAGCACGAAACTCCCAAGAAAAATGATGGGAAGCAAAATTTGTGCATTTTATATTCATTTAACAAATTACACTTTTTAAAACGGTCATAGTAGCAGCAGCATACCCACGCCTGCCATGCAGGAGTATCCACGTATTGCAGAAGACGCCGCGCCGGTTACGTCCTAATGCTTTTTTAATAATAATTATAAAAATGGTAATATTCCGCTCACATGAAAGATGGTTTGCCTAAATCAGGCTATGGGTAAGAAAACTTAAAAACGTACCCTCCAACTACATGCCCTAATTGTTCGTTTTTATCTCGGAAACGGTTAAAGGAAGTCATTTACATCTTACCATAATTAAAATAACATTTTCAAAAGTATATACAGGGTGTTATTTTTGTTTCAAAATTGCTACTTTTTCTAAATATTTCTGTACAGAAAGGTCATACGACCTTCTCGATGTCAAAATTGAATTCGGCATTCCCAAAAACCCCCTCCTAAAGTATACGAAACGAAAAATATTTCGTGGCTAAATCTGAAGAAAATGCTAATTTTTAAGACGAAAATGATATTTTATCGAATACTTGCGTTATTTGATGTCTTATCGAAAAATGTTATAGAAGCGTGTCGTTTCGATCGACCCTCAGACGACGCAGACACTGGCCCAAACCGATTTGAGATATCTCTCTCCGTTACGGAGAAAATTGAGAAAATAGAAAAATCACGTTTAGCCAATTAAAAAAAAAACAAAACATCGTACGATCGAACGAAATACTGCGCGTTAAAGTACCCCAAGGAACCCATATTTTTGCTATATACCGTTTAGTTATAACGCTTACCGTATTACAATAATTACAGCCGATTTAATGAAAATCTCGATTTGTTTATCGTAATTTTTGTTGAAAAAATTAGTTCGTTTTTATGTTGGAAACGGTTAAAGAGATCCGTTTACATCTCACCATAATAAAAATACATTTTTAAAAAACATAAAGGGTGGTAAAGAAATTTATTTTTAAAAAATATCTCCTCTTTTTAAAATTTCTCCGTTATTTAGCGTCTGACGAAAATTTTCATAAAAACTTTTTATTCCAAATTATCATCATCGACTTTAATACATTTTTCCAAAAAATTTAATGATTCTTGAGATATTTGCGAAAAAGTGCGAAAAAACGTCTTTTTTAAAAAGGGCGATTTTTTTTTTAATTACAACGACCCAAGTATATATTAAACGCTATCAAAATACATATTTTTGGTAGTAAGTGTTTTTTTCGTCTCCCCCGTAATTTTCGAGTTACGTTTTTTCTCGTTTAGGGTCCGATATCGCGAAAACTAAGAATATTGCTTTTTCGTGTTCTTTATCTAAATCCAAGATTTGAAGTCGATCCCAAAAAAAAAGTTAAACTCCTCCGGTAGGTTATTCCGGCTCCTATTGATCAAAATAAAGGTAAGGTCGATATTCCTATATTTACCTCCCGGAGCCAACCGGGTAAAAACTGGGCGGGAACTTATTTTTCGAATAGGTTCCACCGATTTATGTTGCATTCTGTGGTTATCATTTTGGGGCCAATTTCAAAAATTTGAAATTTCGATATCAATTAATTAAGGTTTCCCTAGGCGCCTACTGCGGAACCTATCAGTGGTAGGTTCCAGACAAGGTCGGATTCAAACTCTCGTTCCAGAAAAACAAAATTCGATCTCGTTCCTCTCCTACTGCGGAGCCTATAGGAGACCTAGGGGCTCAAATTTGGGGGGGGGGGGGT
>MU182825.1:71690-101471 GCA_016904865.1 Pissodes strobi
GTTGTAAGACATTTTATATTAGAATTTGTAGTTTAAAAAGAAAGGAACAGGTACTGTGATTGTAATTTATTGCTAACAAGTATATGTTTTTTTTTTGTATCTTTATATGTATATTTTTTTGACTTGTATAAGCACTCACTGTGTAATAATACTAATAAATAAATAAATAAATAACGTATCGGAATCCGCTCAAATAACTAAAATAAGTTGAGACTAAGTGAAACTAACCGAAAGTTGATTAGATGACTAATAAATCAAAACTAACCAAATCTCTTAAAATTGATTATAACGTATCGGAATCAGCTGTAAAATAATTTGAGACTAAATGGAACTAACTGGAAGTTGATTAAACGACTAACCAAATCTATTAAAATTGATTATAACGTAACGAAACCGACTCAAAGAAGTAAAAAAAGTTGAGACTAAGTGAAACTAACCGAAAATTGATTAGACGACTAACCAAAACTAACCAAATGTATTAAAATTGATTATAACGTATTGGAACCGACTCAAATGACTAAAATAAGTTGATACTAAGTGAAACTAACCGCGTTAGATCGGGGATTGAGAGACGAAACGACTGCAGTTTTTACAACCACCTCTCATGTTATAAATTGTAAAAACGATCGAAACCTGAAGTAATATGCATTTATGTGGTATATTTTGGTAAACTAAACTTACGTAATCTGCTAAAAGTCATTTTTTACATTAGATTGTGTTAAGGGTGGGTGAGGGTTACTTTTAGTTTCTCACGACAGACTAGTCGTATCTCATATCGTTAGATCGAGGAATGTCAGACAAATCGAATGCAAATGGTCTTTTGCTTTTTCAACCACACTTATAACGTTATAAATTGTAAAAAAGAACGAAACTTCAAGTAATATGCATTTATTTGGTATATTTTGGTAAAGTAAACTTACGTAATCTAACATGATCTCACCCGAACTTCTATCAACTATTATATTTCCACACAATTATGAGTTTTCTCAGATCTCAAATTTAGAAAGCGTTGAATTCTGCTTCGGCATTTTCAATGTCTCTCCCGGTTGCATCTTTGTGAAAGACTGTGAATTTTTGCTTTAAAATACAACCCATACTCGTTACGTTTAACCAATATCTCTCTTATTTTGGAAATGTATAGCTTTGGAGTTCCTTTTTTAACTTTAGATAAAGAAGACAGATTTTTCCATGTATCTTTCATTTGTTGCACATTTCAAAAGCATGCCCAAATTCTCAAAGCCGTAAATCTTTTTTAGCCTTTTCAATAATTACTCAACTTGATGGTGAAAGGGATCTGCGGACATAAACCCATGTCCTGGTTTAATGTAACAATAATGTATGTGCGTTTTGTATTTGTTCAGAGAAGCATAACAGTACCTATCTATATTATGGTCCATATGATTCCTCCTGGCTAATCCAAATATTTCTTCTCCGTCACTGGCCATTGTTTTTGTATATTTTAAAAGTCAATATTGCCGCAGAAATATAACTCATGTCCGTCGATGTTTGATTTATGCGCTCCGGAGTCTGGATCAATCTATCAAGTTGACTGCATTTCTTGTTTGTTTGCGGTGTTGGTCGGATCCGTATTTAATATTCGTTGAATAACACAATTTATACTACTATCCCAAATAGGTCCTAAAATACAAAGTAACGTTTAGTCACCATATTTCTTTTGAAAAGTGTGCTACTCTGGTAAAGAAAAAAGGTCTTGATTTATTTTTATTCCTTTGGAAAATAAACCATACAAAATTCATGGCATTCATCAAATTTAATTTATTTACTACCAAAATCCTGGATGGTACAGAGCCTTGGAATATGCATCCCAAGAAGAGAGATATTTTCAGAAGCAGCAACCAAGAAGGTATCTAAAAATGCGTTTTAACATCCCGTGATATCGTGCCAACAGGGCCAAATTAACTTAAGTAGTAAAGCCTCAGCTTTTCAAAATGTGACATCACTCTAGTCGATCACTCTTAATTATCAAATTACCCTAGTATAATAACAGCGAAATATCAATATTGCCAACTTGAAGATTTCCTTTGTTTATCCTTAAGTATAGCTAATTAAAATCTTCTTGGCTAACAACAGTGGCCGCACACCTTCTATCTACTGCTATTGTTTTAATTTGTAAATTAGCCGATTTTTCCATGATATTTTGAGGTTTTGGTAAAATAAATCTTTAAACACTATTAACGTTAAATATATTTTGAAAACTTAAATGGCAAAAAAATCATATTGTTTATTTATGAACAGTTGGCTCTAATTACCTCCTCGAAACAGAGATAGATATAATATATAACAACTTGATTTAGTCAAAGTTTACAGAATTAAAAATATAAGTTGATTCACTCCGCGCTATCGTCAAATTCCACTCCGCCCCTCCCCGCCTGCCCGGTAAACTGGTGCCAGTCTATAGTGGAGAGCTAGGTAATTTAAGTTTATTTTAAATTTGTTTACGGTCCGGCGTATAGGGTGAGATTTCAAAAATAGCGGTTTGTTTTTGGTGGACTTCTGAGTAAAATGTCTAGTCGAAAATCGAAATATTTGTTCAGTAGTTGATTGTGAAAGACGAATGGCAGACAATATATCGCTCTTTAGGTGCCCAAAAGGGTAGGTATGTATTAGTTTATTATAAGCTTCTATTTAACTTCACTTGTATGTTTGGGTCAAATCTTACAAGTTAAATTTGTCCTACTTCCCATCAATGTTCAATATTAATATCGATTTATAGTGAGTACAATAGAGTATGTAATAAAAAAAAACTTGTAGGTGTCGAGCCTGGAAAAGTGCCTTAGAATTTATAGGATCCCACAAATATGTAATGTCATAGCCGTATTAGAATGTGTGGTTTGCATTTTAATGAAAACAGTTTTGCAAATTCTTCTAGGAGCTGTATACATTCATATGATGTTCCATCAACCGTGTTACCAACTAAAAAAGGCAACTTTTAATCAGATTTTGTGCATTTGCAAAATAATGTATGATGGGTGCAAATATAGGTTTATCTAAAAGTCTATTACTTTAAATTTTGTGCTAATTAGTTATTGTGGTAAAATTAACGAAATATAGAAATTGCTAAAATGTAGACAATTAGTTTTGCAAGACTTTTTCCAAAATAATTTGTAAAGTTTTGCAAAACTATGATGTAGTTCATCCCCAAAATAAATTAAAATAAAGAATTTTGCACGGGGTATTAAATTTCATTCTTGAAGCAAAAAATAATATATTTTACAAATTTTATTTAAATATGCAATCGTATTTACCGTAATTTCTTTAAAATATGCTGAATAAGGCCTTTACCTTTTCATCTTTTTTTGTGACTTCACAAAATATATTTTTCAAAATTTTAATGAAAACATATTTCATTATTTAAATTCATCAATTTATTACTTACTAAGCGGGAAATTTTACTATATGTTGCCCAATAGCGCTTTGACCGAAGTAAATCGCGTCAAACTCGGCTCTTATTGCCTCAATACCCCCTACATTTTTTTACGTCCTCGGCTCGCCTTTGATATGACGATTTCATTGAATTGGCGCTTAGTGCACCAACTTATATTTTTAATTCTGTAAACTTTGATTTAGTTTATTTGTGTGGTAAACGGTTGTAAGCGGCCCCAGTGGCATAAGCTTGAAATTGAACGATCACGTCTTATATAATAAGTTGAAGGGTTTTTATGTCTTATCTTTAAGTCATATCAGAAAAAACAAGTGCGCATCGCAAAGTAGAAAAACATTTATGTTTTTTAAAATGGAATACTCTGTATAACGTTAGCTAAAATAAAAAATCTCTGGAAATATTTCGGTTTAAATAATATCATTTTAATAATTAAAAAAAAATGAGGGGGCTTGTGTTCGTGTTGTGAAATTTCTATACGGATTCATTTAATATGTTTATACCGGGTGTTTCTCAAAAGTGGCTCACCCCTATAACTTTTTTGTTTTTAGAGATAAACAAGTGAAATTCGGTGTGTAGGTATAGTATATAAATATGTATTTTTTGACGTATTCAATGGTTTTCTGTCATTTCCGGTTTGACCGGAAATGACCATTACTTTCTTATATTAAATGAAACACCCGGTATATTTTTAATTATTTCAATAGAAAATCACATTGTGAATACAATGACACCCCATTTGTCACTTTTTGGCATGTATCCTCCTAAAAGTTTCAATTTTGAATTTTCAATCTAGAGTGCCATGAATGAGTTAAAACGGTTAATTTTGGATCAAGTTGCCAGGGAAAAATAGTTTCGATCGAGTTTTACTTTTCATTTGTTTTACAGGTCCATTTAAAGTTTACAAAATCGTAATTATAACGTTTAATCGATTTTTTCAAATAGAACAAAGGTGGCTCATTACCATATCTAGAAAGGGCATATTGTTACGAACAATTTGATACCACACAATCGATATTTTGAATAAATATCCAGTATCATAATCTGTCTGAAAGCTCTAATAGTTTATTGCGACGGCCATCAACCGGCAACGTTGATAGTGAAAAAAATAAGGAGGCTTTGGAAAGTATAAAAAAACGTTATGACATTTTTGGGAGCCATATTAAGTTTGTCAGTTTTGGCAGAAATTCTTAAGAAACAATATGTTTTATAATCAGTTCTTTATTAAAAATTACCATCTCCAGTCTCATTTCAATGTTTTTGCTCCATTTTTGGAAAATAATGACAAACGGGATGTCGTCTGTTGGAATTACTTTCCGCAAAAGCCGTGCTGCAACAACGACATTTTTCAAGCTTCTAAATTAATAACATATCAATTTTTTAATTTCGACTGTAATTTTCCATTTGCCAATTTGTAATATCTGTAATTATAAGAAGTATTGATTCTTAAGAATTTCTGCCAAAACTGACAAATTTAATATGACTGCGCAAAAATGTCATGACATTTTTTTTAATACCTTCCAAAGCCTCCTTATTTTTTTTCACTATCAACGTTGCCGTTTGATGACCCTCGCATAAACTATTAGGGCTTTCAGACAGATTATGATACTGGATATTTATTCAAAATATCGATTGTGTGGTATCAAATTATTCGTAACAATATGCCATTTCTAGATATGGTAATGAGCCACTTTTGTTCAATTTGAAAAAATTTACTAAAAGTCATAATTACGATTTTGTAAACTTTAAATGGACCTGTAAAACTAATTAAAAGTAAAACTCGATCGAAACTATTTTTCCCTGGCAACTTGATCCAAAATTAACCGTTTTAACTCGTTCATGGCACTCTAGATTGAAAATTAAAAATTTAAAATTTTAGGATGATAAATGCCAAAAAGTGACAAATGGGGTGTCATTGTTTTAACAATGTGATTTTCTATTGAAATAAGTAAAAATATACCGGGTGTTCCATTTAATATAAGAAAGTAAGGGTCACTTCCGGTTAAGCCGGAAGTCACAGAAAACAATTGAATACGTCAAAAAATACATATTTATATACTATACCTGCACACCGAATTTCACTTGTTTATCTTTAAAAACAAAAAAGTTAAAGGGGTGAGCCACTTTTGAGAAACACCCGGTATATTAATTAAATAAGCGATTCAAAAGATTTTTATAATATCGAACCAAAAACATCAGATAATTCAACTTTATTATTCCAATAATAACGTAATATCACGAGTTCAAAATGAATATCATGAGATACTTCCTGGACAACGCATACCGTCAGCTAATACCATCATATACCAACTAAAAACCAACCCGAACTAAAAATCTTAAGTTTATGCATAAAACGTATTAAAGAAAGAAAAATATTATACATTTTTCTACGTAACTGCCTTGGTTATTTATACAGTTAAAAATATTTCTTCTTAATTTATTATTAATAGGATTCATGTCATTGAAGAATATTTCACTTTTAATTATTTGTCTCAAAACTTGTATCTCTATTTTGCGGTATTTCGTGGTAGACCTTGTTGTTTAAAAATATCCACAAAAACAAGTCTAGCGGACTTAAATCAGAACTATTAGGTTGCCATTCAAGTGTGCCAGCCCTTTAGATCCAGAAATAATACCGGTTACTTAGACATTCGGTAACCGGCAAATTGTATGGCGGCGCGTCATCTTGTTGCCAAATAAGATTATTGTACCGAACTAATGGAATATCTTCTAGGTGACCTTCTACATCATTTCGTAGTAAATCTAAATCTAAGTATCTCTCACCATTTAAATATCCATAAAAAATAATTGGTCAAATAATCTTTTTGCTCAACATGCGGCACCAAATATGAATAGGGTCCCGTTATGCAATAAGGATCCAAACAACATTTTGGTGAAATATGAATTAGTTCCTTTCTTCAAACTCTAATACAGTTTCCACATTTCACAACAAAAAACCAAGATTCAAATTGCATCTATGAATCAAAAGAACCAACTCAAGGTGTAGGATCTGTTATTTTCAACGAATATCCAAATATGTTTGGTTCCTTATTGCGAGCTGTCAGTTATTGCTTCTTTAGTATGGGGGAACCAATGTTCCTTGGATCTTTTATTCATAATGTTCGGCTTTGGTTTTGCATATTAGGAGTGGACGTTAGTATTTTGTGATAAGTCGTAACAGGTTATATAGTTTTTCTTTAAATAAAAATGTGTTCCAAAAGAACAAGGCTAATGGTAGAAAGAGTTATGGAGGGAATTTCGCCAGATATTTCAGGCACCTCGGTAAGTTGAATTAAATGAGGAAGTTTCATCAATTTTTTTTATTGCTGATTTCGATAGCCCATGAAAAATAAGTGGACAGGTGTGTTTTTCTTTTTTTCACGAGGCGAAAAATGAGGCAGATACAACGCCTTGAAATGTGCTTATGACGTCACAATACACATGCATTGTTACGTCACACCATACAAATATATATACAAACTAAAAACTGGTATAGCTCTCGTAATATTCATCTTTAGTGGACATACAAAAATACGTATCCATTTTTTTTCACTGTTCTATAGTTTGCAATAAAAAATAATCAGTTTAATTTCCCAGGAAACTTCCTAATTATTATGATCTGTTTTATTTTATTATATGAACACCTCATATTTAATAATGTGTTATTCTTATACAAAAATGTATGTATTTGACTGCCATTGGTGTACAAACAGAACATAGGTACTTAATACTTATTTTGATTTGATAGTATTATTATATTCTCAGAAATGCAGTTGGTCCCTTGTTGCTACTTTTAAATCTTCACAGGGTTTGCAGCAGCCTTTTACGAATATTCAGTTATATCCAGCTTTTAATTTAAATATTAACGAACCTAGTTAAATAGGAAGTAAAATTTACTAGTAATGAGATTTATTTCGCTTTCTGTTTGGTTAAAGTTTAGGTATAGTTATTAAAATAGTATATTTTTTACAGGGTCTAGAAGAGTGTACCAGCCCCGTCTCCCGTCTCCAGGCTTTAGGCCGTCCGAGGCGAGCAGGATTTGGCCGCCCCTTACAACAGAGCAATTAAGGAGTCAGTAATGACCTATCTGGCGAATAGGCGCCCACGAGGTTTTTTAACCGGTAGGTTCCGGTATAAGGAGATGACCTGTAGGGTCTATATTCTCATGGTAAATGTACCAGGTGGGGGGCTACCTGGAATTAAATCGGGGATGCCGGGGCTCGATTATAAGGGGGGCTATATGACAATCGCGTGGTTTTTCGCGATTTCCGGCTAAACGGGAGCTCGGAGCGAAATTTTGCCGTGACCAAACTCCGCACGGCGGAGTCGGGGTTGGCCGGTTAGGGGGTACCCCCACGCCTTCCCCGTTTCCCGAATTTTTATCGAGAATGGGGGGAAATCGCGAAACACGTTTTTTAACGGGTAGAAAAAAGAAGAATTTCGGCAAACGGAAAAAACCGTATTTTTATATCGACCTAACCTTCATTTTGTCCGATAGGAACCGCAACCTACCTGGAACCTATCGGCTTTTTTTCCGATCGATTCGAAATTCGGCATGTAGGTAAAGGACCTCAAGGCCGACAAAAAAGGTTCTTTACGAAATAAAAACAATATTTTTAGTTTTTGAGAAATCGGCCGTTTAAATTCGAGAACGGTCGTAGCTCCAAAACTACCAGTGATATGAAAAAAATACATACCAAAAAATGTGAATTTCGACGGCGTTTAGCCCGTATGTGAGTCGTCGAACCTAAAAAATATATATATTGTCGCCTTTTTTAGAAAAAAGGGGATTTTTTTCAAAAAATATTTTTTTTTGCCACCCTGTATATGCTTTTGAAACTTTTATTTTTATGTTAATAACATGTAAATGGACCCCTTTAATCGTTTCCGTAATAAAAACGGATATTTTTTCTTCAAAAATTTTTTCGGAAAAATTCACGGGTTGAAAAAAATCGAGATTTTCATTAAATCGGCTATAATTCGAAAACGGTAAGAGTTAGAGGTAAACTTTAAATGGGAAAAAGATCAGTCTCGTCGGGTACTATAATGCGCCGCATCCAGTTTGATTGTACGACGTTTCGGTTTTTTTTTCAAATCCACCAAACGTGATTTTTATATTTTCTTCATTTGTGTGGTAACGGAAAGAGATATCTCAAATCGGTTTACGCTAGTAAGTTATTTCGAATATTTTATGGGGGGGGGGGGGGGGGGAGGCGTTGAGTTCGATTTTCGCATCGAAAAGATCGTTTGAGTTTTCTGTACCGAAATATTTTGAAAAATGTTGAATTTTTTAAAAAATGTATTGTTTTACCACCCTGTATACAGTGTGTCCAAAAAAGTATGCAACATATGGGAAACTTCTTTATTATTGGATTCTCAGAAAATTTTATTCTTCACAAAAGTTGGTGCTTACCCTAAAACAGTAAACGAGGATTTCAAATTTTACGTACTGCTTTTAGTGCGGACGCAAATGTCATTTTTCCGAAATCGCGTCAAGAGTAAAGTACCTTAATTTATAAAGATACAGCAAAATCTTATAAGGAAAACTTCTTCCAAATTAACAAAGTAATCTAAATATGAAATTTGAGTTAAGTACATCAATTTTTAATTTCCCATTTTTTTTTCTCGACTTTTTTTCTCAAACGTTACGCCATCGGTGAATGCTTTGTTCTTTTGTAATTAGATTACTTGCCAAGCAACTTCAAAATTTATTTAAAGTAGACCTTAGTTACATAGTTGCATAATGTTTCAGTTTTTACAGAGATAAAAGCCAGTTTAGGTATCAGTGTGTTGCAAACACATTTAAACAATTTTGGTCCAAAATAATTGTCCACAATAATTATTACAAAATACAATTGGAATGACTGACTCAATAATAATTAATTTCATATGTCAGATCGAAGTAAAATTATTGCTATTTATTTGTTTTTATTCCAAATGCATGGCCTACTCTTCAAGACCAAATATTTTATATGGCTTTTTAGGATACTTGGGCATATTTTACTCATCGGGTGCAAAAGATAAATAAATTATTAGTTGTTTTACATGAAATGAAAAGAGTTGGGTCTATTCATGATTTTGAGTGGAAAAAAGTTTGAATCAAAAGTGTTTAAATGTGTTTGCAACACACTGATACCTAAACTGGCTATTATCTCTGGAAAAACTGCAACATTATGCAACTATGTAACTAATTTCTATCTTAGATAAATTGTGAAGTTACTTGGCAAGTATACTAATAACAAAAGAACAAAACATTCTCCAGTGGCGTAACGTTTAAGAAAAAATCGAGAAAAAAAAAGAAAAATTAAAAGTTGATGTACTTAACTCAAATTTCATATTTAGATTACTTTTTTAATTTGGAAGAACTTTTCCCTATAAGATTTTTCTGTATCTTTATAAATTAAGGTACTTTATTCTTGACGCGATTTCGGAAAAATAACATTTGCGCCCGCACTAAAAGCAGTACGGAAAATTTGAAATACCCATTTACCGTTTTAGGGCAAGCACCAACTTTTATCAAGAATAAAATTTTCTGAGAAACCAATAATAAAAAAGTTTCCCATATGTTGCATACTTTTCTGGACACACTGTATGATTTTAGAAATTTTATTTGTACGTTGGTGATATGTAAGTGGATCCTTCTAATCGTTTCGGTAATAAAAACGGGGAAAAAATAATTTTCGAAAAAAAATAATTTGATGTGGGTACTCTAGAGAGGGGTATTTGGGTGTGCCGACTATAGGGAGGGGTATTTGGGGGTGCGGAGTTTGAATTTTTGGTCTAAAAAATCGCATGAGTACGTATATGTAACATGCGCTCGCTCCACGCTCAATATGTGCTACATGCGTCATCAATCATCAATCGGGTTGCGTTTCGGCCACTTCCGTAAAAATTGTCTGAATCGCTCTAGGGCGATGCCGCCATTTATGTCTAGGGACTGACCCATAACTTTGAGCCTTCAACTGTTTTCAATAGTTTTCATGTACTTCGCGATACAAGAAGTCGTTTGTGTGACCTCTGCTGGTCTAGAGGTCTGCATGGTTGGCCTTCACTTCGGCGACTCGAGTTCAAACCCCGTCGGTTTGGTTTTTTTAAGGTTATATTTAGTTTTTTTTCTTGATTTTGGGTATGCCTTGGATTAGTTTCGGTTAGCACCTGGTTAGTTTCCTTTTATTGAGCCCCCGTAGCGAGCAAAGCGAGCGGAGGGTCATGCGAAAAGTGAATTTAGGCAACCCACATTACTCTGCTCAGAGCTATGGGTCAGCCCCTAGATTCTTGTGATGTCGCCCGTCCCGTGCTAAGTCGCGATTTTTCATTAGCAGTTGCGACTGTTAATGCGATTTTTCTTTCACTGTACTGATATTCAAAGTTTGAAAACCCCGTCTATTTTGGTGTAGATATGTTAATGGTAGAAGTTATCGGAATTTTGACAAATTCCAAGCACTTTGGTAAGTTGAAATTAAATTATTGTGATCTGTTTTATTTTGTTATATACTAAACATCATAACTTCAAATTTAATAATTATTATTTTTAGAAAAAGGACTTATATTTAAATATATCCACAATTTAATTTTTTATAATATTAACCAACTTAATTTAATAGCTACTAAAATTTAATAGTAATAAGGTTTATTTTGCTTTTTGTTTGGTAATAGTTCAAGTAAAGTTATTATAATAGTATATTTTTACAGGGTCTAGAAGAGTGTACAAAGAAAAACTCCGAATTACAACAGAGTTGATATTTCCCGATCCTAGTTCATTTTTTGAGCTTTAACTCGTTTTCAATAAGATTTCAACGCCATTTTAAAACATGTAACGCAATTAGTTAATTGCTTAAAAACCGGTCCACCTGCCTCGTTCACTGAGCAGTGATAAGAATATTTACAGGTGGGGATCGTACAGTAGAGAGTTGGGTGAAGGCGCCACTACATTTTTAGGCATTGAAATTACAGTAGTAAAGTATAGAAAATTAAGCTACCTAAAATTGTTAAGAAACCAGAATACAAATTACGTAAACTCAACTTGACCTTGACTTCAGCATACCAAAATAAATATCAAATATCTTAGTTAAGCTATTTATTAAAAAATTCACCTTCCGTTAGGCGCGTGGATATTTATAACATCGTTTGTCGCGTTGTATCTCCCAGATACATATAAAAAATATTATGTTTTAATTTGAAAAATATGATTCTGATGGTTAAAAAATCGTTAATATTTATTATATCGTTTTATAAAATATATCTTAACGAAATTAAATTAGCCAAAAATTTATAAACATTAATCAGAAGAATTATTACTGGCTTCATCTGTATTCATGCATTTGTCACATATTGTCTTAGCGTGTAATTTTAAAATAAGTACGTTTTACATTTTTTACATCTATATGCAGAAATAGAAGTTTTTTTTTATTAAGTTGGTAGCACGGTTGGCATATTTTTCTTTTCTTGGGTTTTCAGCTGTTCTTCCTCCTCGAATTGACCATCACTGATCTCATGGTCGGTTTCGGAAACTGTTGACCTAGTTTTCACATGGTCCTCGGTCTCAGGATCGTCAGACTCTTGAAAATTTTCTTTAGGCAACTGACAGACCTCTTCTTTATCCAGAAATGCAATGCGATTCAGTTCATCACTATTCTCTGAATTTTTTAAGGCATATATTTTTTTACTGATTTTTATCACTGATATAAAGGCAAAAACATTCGTCGAATAAATACTACACACTTAGATATGAACAAAGAACAATTATCCACAACTTAGATACACGTTTCACGTAAATGCTGACTGCGACTCAGGCGGCCCGACCCTAACGGGAATAGTCGCATTGTACCTCCCAAGTACAATTCCTGCACCGGGACGGTTTTGCATAAATTATAAAATCTCAGATGAAGGCCTAGACCTATAATTCTAGGAAAGTATTTCCTACTAGTTACTTAAGGATTATTGCAGGTCATAATAGTATATTATGATATAAGTGTATAAGAGGGCCTTTAAAGCACGCGCAACATATTTCAAAACACGACGCGCAGCGGAGTGTTTTGTAAGTCGCAAGGGCTTTAAAGGCCTCTTATACACGTATATCATACGCTATTTTTTATTACGAATGCATCATAATCTCAAAAATGTCTTAAATATTAAACTTAAGGGATATATTGACGAATATATTAATCTGTCACATTTGACATGATCAATTTTTTCTAAAAAGCTGGCCATACACCATGCAGTTTACCGGAAGGCAGGCCTTTCGATTTGCAAACCGGAAGACAAACTGTATCGTTAGTGGTCATATTGGCCGGAAGGCCGGGCCTGAACTCTCGGCCTCCCAAAAAACAGTCAGGGATTGATTATTTACCTTCCGGCTAGGTTTTTTGCTTACAAGTCGCAACGTGTATTGTGACGATATGGGTACAGGCCGAGAGTTATCAGGTTCCAGTTAGGGTTGCCAAGTGTCCTCCTTTCGGGAGGACAGTCCTTCTTTAAAACGTTGAGTCCTCCTTTCTCCCTTGTCACCGAAATGTCCTCCTTTTTCACTACTATAATATTATTGCAAAAAAATATAAAAAATAATAATAAAATAGCAAATTAATCTCAAACCATGTTACTACTGCTAAAAGATTTTTCGTGCTCAAATAGTAGTTCCATAGTACCATTTGAAATTTGGCACAGCGGCCTCTGAGTGTAGGTATTCGATGGAGCACATGTCTCTATTCTATTATATACGTAGATCTCTTACACTTCGGGTTTATATTAGACGGTTTCGGTTAGTTGTTTGGTAGATTTCGCACTTTATATGCCAGTTATAAATTTTAATAAACGGGTATTTTCGAAATTTCAGTTTTCGTCGAACAAAAAATGCCATAAAATCCCAACCGCGCCCAAATTTGATAATTTTTTTTTTAAATTTAAGTTTGTGCTCATGCGATAGGTGATGCCAAGCTCGACTGCTACAGAAGCGGAGTTAAAAATTAATTTTTATTTAACAAATACGCCCGTCTTGAAATGTGGTATTTAGGGTATCAATTCTGGATTTTTAGAAAAAGGTTATTTTCAAAATTCTATATAGAAAAGGGGTATTGTATCCAAAAAAGGAGTACGTCTGGAAAGCCTAATCCAACATGTTTTTCCTCGAATAATTAATCTTCATTTTAAAAGTTAACCATCGAGTTAACCTATGTTTTTGTTATTCAAGTAAGTACACAAGTATATATTTTATTTTTGAAGTGAAACTTCTTTAGCGAGGGTAATAAATCCGAAAAAATGAATACCCTTCCGTTTCCGTTTCACGGTGTCATCTGTGGGGAATGGAGTTATACCCCCACCCTCCCCGGATACCCAAAAATTTTCGAAAAAATGGGAAAACTGGAAAAAAACGTAAAATATTGTTCGGAAAGTTAATAAAAATATCATAAAACGAAATAAGAAAAAAATATATTAAAAAAAAAGTTAGAGAAACGCGGCTTTCGGCGAAAAAAAGGCCAAGAAGTTGACTTATGAGGTCGGAGATGGCAAAAGTGGAAAGAAAAAAATGCCTTATGAACAAGAAAGTGTCGAAACCTAGGGCAAAAGTTGTAGAGAAAAAGCTTTAAAAAAACTCAATTCCTAATATCTCTTTCAGAAGTTTCACTTCAGATGTGTGCTTATAAAGCACATAATTTTTTTTGACAATTTACCTAAAAAGCAACGGTAATAATTATTAAAAAAATTAAGCAGTTGGGTGGATAGTTCCTCACCATTTTTCAAAGCCGCGAGCCGCCACTGGAAAAGTCCTCCCTTGGCTCGTGGAAAACTTGGCAACCCTAGTTCCAGTCGTAATTCGTTTATTAGGTGCATATGCGAATTCACTTGTCGATTTATTAACCTCTGTTTTACCCATTTCGAACGTTTGCGCTTTATTTTTTGCTGTTTTTTAGACAATAAAGCAACGCCTATTAACATAAGATCATTTTCCGAGATCTTGTCTACAACTTTTCGCTTTGCACCACACTAAAAACTGAACAAAACCCTCCGAATAAAACGTAGCGTATATGCCTTAGCCGAGAATACAGGCTTGCTTTCGGGCTTGCGAATCAAAACTCCTACCTTCCGGTAAACTGCATCGTGTATGGGGGCCTTATAGCAACCTTTAAAAAAGTAGGCGCATCATAAACATCATTTTAAGCACGCTGCAGCGTGCGATAATCGTTGATTATGATGCCTGCGTAATAAAAAATTATATTGTTATTCTTTTTTGAGAAATCAACATAAATATTTTGGGTGTATCTGTCAGATACATACGCGACTAATGGAAGGTTAATTATATTCTCAGACATATCGTGCAAAATAGAAAATTAATTAGTTCTCAAGGTCTCAAACCTAATTGAGATTATGGTACCGTACTTAATAGTTATTTATGTACCAAGGGTATTAAATAGATGTTTATGCCCTGAGGGCGACAATGTTGCAAACCCGAGGGCCTCTGGCCAGAGGGTTTATAAGTCGCCCGAGGGCGTACACATCTATTAATACCCGTGGTGCATACAAACTTTTATGTCATACTAGTTCGTTATTGCATTCACAATATGTAAATATTAAAAAAAAAATACGAATTCAATTCAATTATTTGAGTCAATAAAGTGTACTTTATGCCCGCACGGGCCATAAAGTGGACTTTATGCCCGCACGGGCATAAAGTAATCCATTATGTAAATGGTATCTAAGGTATAAAAACACAATAATGTACTGGTATGACATAAAATAATATAATTCTTCAAAATAATTATTACCAAAATTATAAGATCACCAACCCTTAATCTTAAGTTCTAAATTACTAGTACTTCCTAGTTTCTTATTTTTTTTAACATTCTTAAGTAAAGTGTTTTTAAGTTCTGACTAAGTAACAGGTAATTATAGAATGTCTTAAATAAAACTCATTAAATAAAGATTAATCCCTAAGTCAAAAATTAATTATAAATTAATCTTATGAATAAATAAAGAATTAAAAATGTATATTAAATAAAATTAAATTAACCTGTGAAGAAAATATATATTCAATGAAGATATACATGGGAAATCGAAGTGAGCTCAATTCGGTAACCTGCTTATGGACAAAAACCTTAGGTTATAGTTATGTTAGGCGGTTTACTCCCATAAGGCTTAAGTAAATTACAGTAAGTGTGTAGCGTTTAAGTAAATGTACGTATACAAAAAGTAAATTAGATAATTACAATGATATTAGTAAGACATTTGCTAGCCAAGATAATATCGTGGACGGTAATGAAGAAATTCGGTATTATTTAATCAAATAACGGTAAGAAACGTTAATAGATAGGAAAAAATATAATTAACAATAAAAGGCATTTAACGGTAGTTTCGATAAAGATAAGGTAAGTAATTTTACGGCCTACTCGTATGTCATTTTCATATGAAGGTCATACGGAAGGTGAAATTCACTGGCAGTGGCGCCATGTGAAGCTGCACGTCACGCCATGTGGGTCAACATCAGTGCAGCAAAAAGGGTCTCAACCTGGCAGGAATGAGCTTTGTGAAATTCTCTAGACTAGCGAAAGACCGGGCAAAGAAAGGACATTAGTTTAATTATGATTAATTTTAAATGCCTAATATAGAAACTCAAAGAGGTCTGTTATCCTTTTGAAACGCGCATATTACATAAAAAATTATGAGGCGATATTGTCGATAATACGTGAAAATATTAATGACAGAGTGCTGGCGAATCTATCTCATAATAAATTATTAAGAATACTGGACCTGCTGGTTAAAAGTACAACGATAATATCTCTGTTTCGAAAAATTTTATTTTCTATCCCTACACGGTCATCGGTCGAATGGAAGGACCACTCATCATCAATGATCACATTGACGACTTTAAGTCTGTTGCCAAAAGGTATCTTTGACGTTCGTCAAGGGAACGTTCGGAAATGAGAGATGACCACAGGACACTTCGGAGCTATACCGGCGATACCGGTTGGTAGGTATATTCCAACGTGTGAATTATTTAATGTTTTAAATTTTCACATATGAATTCTAAGTTCAAAAAGATATGGTAAATCTTAATGTAAGGTAAAGAGAATATCAACCGCATAAATCTACCAGTGAAAGGGAAGGAACTATACTTCTGGGTTTGGTAGGGTTTACAACACTCTTTACTCAGACTCGTAAAATGACCGAAATATGGAAAATTTTTTAAATTTGTGCGATTTTCTTCATTTTTCGCAGATTTTGATAAATAAATAGAGTAAATTATAAAAACTCCCATTAATGCGTGTATTTGCAGAAATATAGATAGAGTTCGGCCAATTCTCAGTTTGTGCCAAGAACGTCATCGAGCCTTCATATCGTATAAGAGTAGCAGGTTTGATCTAAAGTTGTGTTAAGTTTAATAGTTTTTATTAGAAAAATGGCAATAAGAAAAATACGCCTCTGCTTACCATACGAAGACATGCCCTGGCCAAACTTTAAGTCGCTTAGCTTAACTGGCTTATCGGAGAGATATAAACGCGTTGATCGCGGATGACGTGGAAGAGACGAATATGAAAGATAGTCATCCAATGCTGTGTTTGAATTGTGGCCGAGCCTCCCTACTGTCTATTGTCTCGCCGTGTATCACTTTCTATAACGTTCGCAAGACAACTACGAATTATATTTATTATATGTACAGCATAAATTTCAAAACCTTATTATCTATATTTTAACGCCTTTCAAACGTTGAGTGCCAATTATGTAACGCTATTTGTTAATTGCTTAGCAAACGGTCCATATGCCATGTTTACTTATAGGTTTTAATTTTATTTAAAAGGGTGGGTCTACTAGGAATATATCAATGATTCTTGATAATTGAAATTAGGGTAGTAAAATTTTAAAAAATACCCAATATAAGGACGTCGATAAAACTGAAGATAAGATATAAGAATTGATTACTGTCCTGATTATAGCTCACCAAAATAAACATCAAGATTCCAATTAAATTATTTATTTAAATATGAAAACCTTATACAGATGTAACGGTATTACAACAATTAATCAGATCCTAAACTAAGTTAAGGTTATGGTATCACCCACAAAATAATTGGAAGATTCTCCAAAATATTTATCATCTGACTTTTTAGATTATTAAGTCATAATCTAGGTCTTACAACATTAATATTGCCTAATTTCTATTTGGAAATAGTTCCAACTAACTGTTGAATTATTAAAGTTTTGACTAAACGCAGTCAATCACGAAACACCATATATAGGAATTATTTTACTAAACTAAAATTATTCTAAATTAATCCCATGGCAGCGGTAATATTATTATGCCAATAAAAAGTTAATAAAGATATACTAAGTTAATGAATTAGCCTATGATGTAAATATATTCATCTATAGCCGTCAACTATTAACAAGTGAACACGAATTAAGCTGATATCGGGCCTGTCTTTAGGCGAAAAGCCAAAGTTGCAAATTACAGATAAATAAAACAGTTCACTGCTATGAGGCGTACAGCCAATTTCAGCAAAGGTGTATCATTTACGTAGGTAGACTCAATATAAGAATAAATTGAATAATTACCAACACAGTAGCAAGAAATATTCACTTCCTTTTAGTATTACTAAACTAAATTATGATAAGAGAGAGAATAGATCGATAAGATATAATATTTGACCCAAAGCCATTTATCGGCAAGTTAATAAGCAAATACAGCATGCAACTATATGAGACTTATGGTAGGAGCATAACGTTAAAGTAAATGTACGCAGTACAAAAGTGTTAAGTCAACTAATTACGGTCATATAGCTAGGCATTCGATATTCGAGACAATATCAGAGACGATAATGAAGAAGATTTTTAATCAAATTCTGATAAGAAAGAGAATAGATCGATATGAGATATTAGACCTAAAGCCATTGATCGGTAAGTTAATAAAACAAATAGTTAATTAAAAATGATAAGACCTATTTGCACTCTGTAGATCCTATCACATGAACTCCACCGGCAGAGCTGTCCTAGGCAACCAGGACCACCAGGCTGTCCCCATCTGTGTTTTAGCGTTCCCTACGAAGCTACCTCTCCATGCACGTGGTCAGCAAAAGGCATCGTATGACGAGAGGAAACCGGAGATCTCGCTTGATCTCTCTAGAAGGGAGCTTGTGTCCCACAGAAGGACCCTAGTTAAATTATAAATAATTTTAACAGTCCAATATAGACACACTAACAATACTAACATGTAACAAGCATTCTTTTTATAGAAGGGTAACCACACTATTCATCACACATCATTATTAGGCAATACGACCGATAATTTCGAAAAATACACATATTACACACACACATCTGCCAATTATTCTCACGACACAATCAGACAGTATTTAGACCTGATGGTCAAAAATGACAACGATAATTTCAGATCTTCAAACTGTCTGTTCGCCTTGAGGGTCTAGACGAGAAGGGCTCATCATTCCCCCAAAAAGAAGTATACACGACATCCGTCAAGAGTCATTCTTCGAGCGATTCGGACCAGCATTCTTTTCCTTGATACTGGTGGATCGCACTCGGAAGTAAGGTAGCGAGAATATCGACAACACAAGTCCGCCAGTAAAAGGGAAAAATCGCACTACTGGATTTTGTTGCATTTACAACGTAGCAACGTCTGATAATAATTACAAGATATAATAAAATATTTGCAGTTTAATTAACACTATTTCATCAAGAAAACATTAAATATCGATAAAAGTGCAATAATTATTATTATGTGAAATAATCATAATTAAGGAATTTCATGTTTGGCCAATCTTTGGTCACATATGCATAAGTCTTAAGTGAAAAAAGGGACACAATAAAACCTATCAGTGTTAATAATCTATTTCATACATTAACTTGAATAAAATAAATTGCTTTTCAACATTTACCTACATTCATAGGTAAAAGTGTTTAAATCTGCATCGCGTCGGTATTAGTTATAATTTTTGAGGTTGGTATTTTATATATTTTAACGAATTTAAATATAAACATGGAGAAAACACAGTTGCAAAAATCTAGGTTCAGCACTGTTTCATATTTCACAATGTTTTATTCTTAGCGAGCCAGCAACATTTTTTACTTAAAATGTATCTTTTTTGTCAAAAGAAAATACATTTTCACATCACGCGTTGAAGTTTGTACACAAAGCGCGTATACAAAAACAAAATTTGCACTCCAACTTGGCTCGTAATTTTAGAATGAGATAATAAAATATTCCATAGATTATATAATGGAATGAACTTGAGTTTATAGGCCTTGTTTTATAGAGGTAATAACTTTTAGGTTGCGTATTCCGGATTCCGAATTGTTTTCACAATAAGCTCTTATAAAAAAATAGTATTTACATACCAGGAAAATGATGGTACTTTTATGATAAAAATAGAAAGTCGATTCTGAAGTATTCTTTGATATTAAAATCATCCACAACGTTAATTATGAATAAATAGGTGTTGGCAATTGTGCGCTGACCTTATAGTTCTGCATCTTCTGAGTGGTGTCAGCCCAAGCCATCAAATACATTACTATTCGAGCCGTGTGTACCAGCGTTGAGATATTAATGGGAGATGCCAAAGAAAACCGGATGGGGTCTACGGTTGTTGTATTGGGGTTGGCGGCTGCGATTGTAATGGTCCTTTCTTCTGTCTTCACCAGAGTGTCATCATCACTACTTGAAGATCTCACGGTGATGATTAAATCGTACAGAACTATTTTAACTTATTCGTCTACTTCCCAGTATTTCTCATGAATATAACGATCGTGTTTTAACTTATGATTTTTAATTTTCCGCTCATATTGATTCAGTTTCTTCTAATGTAAGATTATTTAACTCTTTAGTTGAAAGTTCGCTGGTGTTATACTCTGGTATATACTTTTTCACTGACGCACATGTGAGTTCAATTGGGTTCAGATCGCACATATACGGAAATGCTCTCGTATAAATCCGACTACGTAGAAGGGTATTAATTATATGAGAGATTATTAATATAGTTGAAATTTTCTCCATGTAGTATCAAATTTGAGATTGTGCATCTGAAGCCAAGAGATCATATGAGATGTAAAATATTTAGTTAGTAATTTACCTTATTTATAAAAATCGTAATGAGCGTTACCCAAAACTACGATTGATTCTGAACGAATGTTAGGTAGAAGCTTCTCTATATGCCATTTTTTAGAATTATCCCTATTCATCTGTTCACGACACTCCCGAGCGAAAAATAAAGCGGCACCTGGAACAAAGCCAGCTTCTAATCCAGCATGCCGGCTACTAGAGCGGATTCATTGAAAAACACCAGCAACATTTTCACTTTGCCAACATTTGCTGATCTACTTGGGTCTCTTCTAGATACACAATATTGCGTCCTTCTTGCCTGTATTGCCTAACAGTTCAAAGAAACTTGACATGCTAGTGAAACATACTTGGCCCCCCAGTGAGCAGTTTTCATTTGTTTTGACACTTCCACCAAATAAATCCCATTACGCGTAAAAGCCCATTTATGGTTTTATACTCGTACGGAAAATCTGCTCTTTATAGCGGCAAGTAGTGTTTTGCACGTCGGAACTTTTCTTAAATTTAAGTAAAATTCTTCTCTTGGTCGTCTAATTACTTGAAAACTTTATACTTATATGATAATCGCGATATTTTCTAGCCAGGAGATATAGAAGAGTTGGAATGATTTGTGCAGTCACTATGTTCCTTTCAATTTTTTTAATACTACTTTCAGAAACACCGGTGTAAAATTCAACCCGTTTTAGTTGATGTTCAATGTGAATCTAAACATCTAAACATTTATTTTCTGCTCCTCCATCGTAGATGTCAATAACGTGCGCAATTATCTCACATGCGACGCTTCTAATTATTTTCTCCTGTTGTTTCGCACAGCCTCACTTTCAAATAACACAACCCATGGAGCCATTTATTTATATAAAAATTAAACGAATCCCGAATACTATGTGCGTTGATGAAAAAGGTAAATACGTCTAATCACAGTAGATCAGTGCGAAGGTTATTAACTCACTAACGCGAGATTTCATTTTCGTTTAACTGGCACACGTCATACTTGATTGACGATGAGCGGTAAATTAAACAGCGTATAAATTTGATTATGCAGGTTATAATATATTGTTTCAGATATTAATAATATTGTCCCAGATTCCAAGGACTACTTGGTTTCCTTTCCTGTCCTTGTACTACCCTTCTAAGTTTGTTGTAGATTATAACCTGAAAGGAGGAGCTTCTTTCTCCCATTTAGTACCGTTTTTCCATAATAATAGAGCCGCCTGATTTTATTGGAACTACTTTCTGCACTGCCGCTTCCTATGCTTTCCTGAAGATATTCTCCATCCGACAAATCTTCATCGTTATTTGATTGGTGGTCACTCTGAATTGCAAAATTTTCATCGGTCAGAGAATCGTAACTTTCAGATAATTCCTATTGATCATCAGTCGGAATTTCTTTACGCATACGTATCAACCGTTCTATTTCTCTATCGTAAGGAATGGATCCTAATTCAAAGTTCGGCAAGAATTAAAAAATGCATTCTATAATTGATATTATAAAATGTATTATTGAGGGTATTACTTACCACATTTATGTTATGCAGGTTTTTATTTAAAACGGGTACAATAATAACTAATTAAAACTTAAACAAAATCTTTAATAACCAAGTAAATTGACGGAGTTGAAAGTCACATCAGATACAGATGTTGTGATAGCAAAGTCCAATCAAGAACTACGTATTTCACTCGCCTTGTTTACAATATCATTCCAGCACTAATATATTTATGGACATGATGGCTCTGAATACTCATGTCGAGCAATTACGGGGTTAGTTTGAAAGTTACACTATTCCACGGGTGAGGACTGTCAGGACAAAATGTGCCCTAATAAATAAACCTTGTGTTTTACAAGTTTGAAAGGTACACAGAACATCACAACCCCAAAGCTATTTCCGCAAAAACTACCTGCATTTTGAACTTGTGCTTGGACTTACCTGTGCAATGGAGGATTAAATAATAATATTGATAAGCTTTTTTCGATAGAATACCTCAGAAATGTTTGGAATGGCAACCATAAAAATAATAAAATAATATATGATTTACAAAAAATATTTTATATATATCCTGGAGTCCCATTAGTCACGCTTGATTAACCAATACAATGGACTATACGGAATAGGCCCTCTATCTCTATTTAAACTATTCTTACATTTAATAATTTCTATACTTTCATATGCGTCTAATAATCTTCTATCAGTTATATTATGAATTAATTTTAAATTTTTAATTGTTATTCTATGATTATTATCAAAAGCATGCTCGGCAACACTTCATTTTTCTGTTCTACCATATTTTAAATGAGCTATATGTTCTTTGAATCTCGTTTGTATAGATCTTCTAGTTTGCCCAACATTTGGTTACAATCCATACATCCAATTTCATATATTCCACTTCTTTCTAACATTTCAATTTTGTCCTTTGGACCACCTAATAGTTTCTTAATGTTAAACTGAGTCTTGTATACTAATTTTAAACCTACTTCCTTAAAAACTTTTTGGAGTACTCTAGTATACTGAGGATTATACAGTATCGAAACATATTTTGTATTTTCATACCGATTAACAAAAGAAGTGGAATCACGAATGGTCTTTCTAAATAAATGCCTATTAACTAGTTTATTTATTAAGTTGGTATTGAAACCATTAACTTTCGCTATATTCCTAATTGTTTCCTTTTCATTATTAAATCTTTATCTGCTAAGAGGAATGTTAACCATACGGTGTACTAAAAAATGAAAGCTGGCCATTTTATGTTGGTCGCAGTGGAAGGAGTCATTAGAAATATATCGGTTAGTGGCAGTATTTTTTTTGTAAATATCAAATCCTAGTGTATTATTATCGTTCCTAATCACTAAAGTATCAAAAAATGGTAGTTGGCCATTGTTTCATAAGTAAATTTAATAGTGGGGAAACGGTTGTTTAGTTTTGTTACAAAATCTTTAATATTAGCGGATTTTGTGTCGAAAATCGCGAAAATGTCTTCCACATACCTGTACCATACCCTTGGAAAATATTCGAACTCTTGGCTGATTTCATTTTCAAATTTACTCATAAAAAGATTAGCTAAGAATGGCGATAAACAGTTCCCCATTGCCGTGCCTTCAAGTTGTTGGTAATACTTATTTTTATATTGAAAATAATTTTGATCCATGCAAATTTTGGTTAAAGTTAAATAATTTTGTTTGATTTCGTTATCAAAACTATTCATCTCAAGTAATTCACCAAGGTATTGAAAGGTCTGTGGGATTGGTACACTAGGGAACAATGAGCTAACATCAAACGAGATTAAAATTTCACCTTCATTAAGAATCGTATCTTTAATTTTGCTTATGAAATCTAAGGAATTTAGTACTCCTGGATTCTGTTGTTTTATAGGTAAATTTTCAAACTGGTTTGCTAGCCACTTTGATATATTATATTATTATAAATTGGCGATCCTATTGCCGAGACTATGGGAAGCATTGCCTTCCTAGGTTTATGAATCATGGGAAGATATTAATCAGGATGAAAATACAAAATATGTTTCGATACCGTATAATCCTCAGTATACTAGAGGACTCCAAAAATGTTTTAAGGAAGTAGGCTTAAAATTAGTATACAAGACTCAGTTTAACATTAAGAAACTATTAGGTGGTCCAAAAGACAAAATTGAAATGTTAGAAAGAAGTCGAATATATGAAATTGGATGTATGGATTGTAACCAAAAATATGTTGGGCAAACTAGAAGATCTATACAAACGAGATTCAAAGAACATATAGCTCATTTAAAGTATGGTAGAACAGAAAAATCAAGTGTTGCCGAGCATGCTTTTGATAATAATCATAGAATAACAATTAAAAATTTAAAATTAATTCATAATATAACTGATAGAAGATTATTAGACGCATAAGAAAGTATGGAAATTATTAAATGTAAGAATAGTTTAAATAGAGATAAAGGGCTTATTTCGTATAGTCCATTGTATTGGTTAATCAACCGTGACTAATGGGATTCCAGGATTAGTTCTTTTCGAGGTTGTTTTCGGTTTCGCTTGATTAAGCAAACAGTAGTATAAAAGAGAGTTAGGTAGGTTTTAATTTTAGTCCTAATCATCTGCTGATGATGCTAACATGGTTAGCGAAACGCGCGTCGAGTGCAAAAAATTTATTGTGGATAAAACTCTGTTTTAGTGCATGTTGCCGAATGTTCCAAACCCCAACATAGCACTAACTAATAGATAATTGAAGACAAGTGAACTTTTAAATAATTGCCGTGTTCATGTTTGTTTGAGTTGATTTAAACAGAATATTTCTTATAAAAAAAATCAGGAAAGAACACAACCTAATAGTTAAATTTGAATTGTTGATTTTATGTTTGATCGATGGATTTTTAATTGGCCTAGAAATATCTGAAAATATAAAGGAGCAATACATTGCAATAAGTTTGATCGTTTATTATACCAGCCTACTTTACGAAGTATTAAATAATACTAACCTGTAGAATGGTCCGTTCTTTTATACGTTAATATAGTATAAAAATGCATTCGTCTTCTGTCCGGTATTTATATGGCCAAAAGGGACTATTCCTAAATTATTTGCTAAAAAAAGTATCAGCTTAGGATACTGCCGTCCATGGAAAGCCTTAGGATAATAGTATATGTCAAAATCGGGAAATGATGATAGATTTTTCTCGAACACGAAGCGATGAAGGTCTGGGCCGTTCGGTAATGCAGGGTCCTTAGGAAGGACTGATGGATAGGGCATGCGGTGCAGTCGAGACTGGGACCATATCAATAGAGAAAATGAAATGTTGCTTGACATAATAAGTTTATTTAGCCGATGATTGATATCTGATGTGAATGAAAAAGCCGAGATCTATTATTTGCGTAATCTTTTTAAATAATAAATTAATGGGGAATCACATTTTTTTTTTAATTGTGTTAGGTTCTAGTAATTGACATAAAATAATAAAAAAACTGGCAACTACCATGGATACAGCAAATTATCGCCCAGTATAATACCATGTGACATCAATCAGCTAATAAATATATTGGGGTGAATAATTTCAGAGTAATTTTATGAAAGGCGTAAAATAAATTGGCAATTAAAAACAATAACCTACAATCATTTTAAGTGTTACACTATAGATACCTATTATCACATAAAATCTATATTATTAATTATACAATTTGTTAAAGGGAAAGAGAGATATTGAAATTTGACAGAATAACACACAGTTTTATAATATTACGGAAGTTAAATAAATAAGTAAATACAATAGTTTCGTTACTCTGAGAAGTTGAGGTATAGAAATTCAAGAATCGAAAGTTCCTCACGTTGGCTTGAATAATTTCATCGGTAAGTTATAAATGAGATCACGTAGTTCCTTTTAACATGTTGGCCCATAATACTTGGTCGACATTCTTGATCATTGTAACCGATGAGAATACAATCTTAAAAGTGTCTGGTTGAGTAATGGTGACAGTTACCTTGAATGTTAAAATGTACAACTTTTTAAAAAACAAAATTTATTCGACGGAGACCTTTATTACAATATGGTAGTTATAATAGGAATATTGAATAATGCATTTGACATGTATTTATAACATTTCGGTGAGAAGTATAAATGTGCTGAAGCTGCGGTTCTCATCCGTGTTCTAGCGTTCTCATAACTCAGAATCGATTAAATGTATTGAGATGCATTTTAGCATTACAATATACAAGATACTCCTAAGAATCGTTAAAAGGAAGAAGGATTTTAAAAGACATTCAGCCAGGTTGCTAATATGTCTGTCAATTTTAGGAAATGAGTCCAGGTATAACCCTAAAAATTTTATTTAAACAAAAGTACTGTGTCACAATTTCTCGCATTCCAAATAAAATTCTCTTAGCATTTGTGTCATCCAGTGACATGCTATAATGTAATAGTGTAGGCTACCAATTTTGGAGAAAATGGAGAAGAAAATTTAAATAAAATTAAGGTAGGATATCGTCCTACCTTAATTATTAAGAGAATATTATTTTAATTTGTGGTAGTGGAAACCTCAACTTATGTATTGGAAAAGACCACAAACGGTTATACAAATATTCCGATAATACTAATAATGAAAAAATTTAGCACCTATTCCCCGAAACTAAGTATATCAAAGTAACTGCTGCCTACTTACGTTTATAACTAAATGCGCAGGCTTTTGCTTAAATGGTGTGACATTCCGTTTTTGGTCATTAATTAGAAGTAAGTTTTGGTACGCCCCGGTACTAGTCAGGCTCTCGTTCGAAGTACGAAATGTAATTCCGGTTTTGTATTCGACTTAATATCTGTTGCGCGTGTCTTAGGAAATCCGTTTTGATTGGAACGTCTAGGAACGCCGCAGTAAATTTTCTTGTGCGCGGGCTTCCTCTGTCGAGACGCGAAGGGGTCGTCTTGTTCCGCTTGAAAGGTTTGTTTCTTTCCCGGAGAATCCTTTCAGTCGTTTAGTCGATTTTAAAATTTGTTTTTTTCGCCGAGTTAGTTTGTGGTGGATTTTGTCGACTAACGAGAAGTTATTCCCGTATTAGCTATCGAGATTCGTTTTGATTAAGTTTAGTGCTGTACAATACGGGAAAATCTTGCCTAAGCAACGATTTTTGAGACGGTGTTCTTTTCTGGTGAAGGCCGCCATTCTAGTACTTGGCGGGTTTTTTGTGCCCCGTAGTTTTTCGCCCTCCGTGTAACAGAGGTAATTTTCTTTGTGGTTTGCAGATTGTTTTGCGTTTTTGTATCCGTAGTATTGGCCTGGTTTATTATTTAATAATTATTAAATTAGCCATTTTATTCATTTCGGACTCGATCTAAGTGGCTAGATTATGCGGTATAGCGTCAAACTGATTCGAGAGAAATTTAAGCTTTTGGACATCTATATTTGAATAAAATAGTCGTTGTTATTTATTCTAGGGATTTTGCTATCGGCCAAATAAATCTTTTATTTTATTTCCGATGAAATGTAACGTAAATTTTCGGCAAAGTTAGTAGTTCGATTTACTTGACCAATTCGAGGCAATTTAGATACGGGAGTAAGATGTAACCATTGATTGCGATTTCGCTTTACCGAGGGCAACTATTGGCTACAGCCATTAAGTGCAAGTAACGCTTTTATGGAATTTGTTATGTTACCGGAGTTAGAGTCATTGCAATGGGAATTATGGGTTATATCCTTGATTTTATTATTTATTCTTGCAAATAGCTTCTGGAGATTCGTGTGGGTTGATGATTTTAATTATTAATTAGACACTCAACCGGGAAATTTGGTTGTCGGGAGCTAGTTAATGCAGTTTCAGATATCCTATCTAGGGAAGCCTTCAGGTCAAGTCGTATGATTTAAAGTACATATTTTTGGCGTATTTGTCGGCCATAGTCGTTCCCTTTATTGAATTTTGTTCTCGATTAATTAAAAGTAAGATAGAGGCACGCTATCTTTTGATATAAACATTGGAAAGTCGTCCGGATTATCTATTTGCCAAACTCGCTCAGGGCGATGTTTTTATTCAAGTTTTTTTGCTGCATCTGGGTCGATATGTGGACCGTACTTGAACTTTTCATTTGAATAATTGAATTTAAATTCGGAAAGAGTTATCCCTTTTATTTTATAGTAATATTGGAGGGTCACTCAGACCTGGCATTTGACAAATTTTTTCTAGTATGATTTTACATTAAAGTTAATTTTAGTGCATTTGTTCGTTATTTGAATGATATTAGAGTGCTGCTATCAGCATAGTGAACTTTATCCGTGCCAGTCTATGGACAATTCATTTAATTGCATTCATTTATCTTTTATTTCGTACTAGGGCTGTTAGTTACTGCTTTCAATGATTAGGTACGTTTATTTTTGCGGTGCCAAACTCGGTCCATACTATTAGACTGCTTATTTTCTCTTTTTAAAAGACTTTACAATTATTTTTAACTGATGATGTCGGCTTCCCTTGGGCGAATTTAATCTTTGTAGTTTTTTGCATAACTAATATTAGGCTATAATCGTAATATACCTCTAATATATTATTACGGGGGTGCTTTTCCCATTAATTCTTTGTTTAGACTTTTGTTCATGATTGAATTAGATTTAAAATTTAAAAAAAATCTCTTTAATCGGAAATTTGAATTTCAACTAAATTATTGTTTTTTTCCCCGGAAAGATAGTATATAATAGCAATCGATTCACATGTCGATGTGACTCGTTACTAGGGAATGTTTCCATTCCTAGTCCTCCGGGTAGGAGATAGATTGCCGTTCCACCGGACGAGGATTTAGAAGCCCTTTCACCAGGCAGAACCTTGTTGGTTCGTCTACTTGTCAGGACTGCGGTAGTTTTGGCCTAGCGGAGCTAGCCTACCTGCTGTGACCAGTTCGTCCAATTGGACCGGCGAGACGTATTGGACGTCGGAGGGTATTTTCCACCCAGCCGGGTTGGTGGATGTTGGAACTTTGGTGAAAACGAAAAGTTAAGTGCCTAGTCTAGAGTTAGATTTAAATTATTGTGTTAGGAATATTTGTCATTTTTCATTAGCGCACCCTTTTTCCTATTAGGTTATTGCGTTCCATTTATCCTAGCGGTTTAAGTGATCACGACCTCGCGCGGTAGACCAAACCTAAGTTTTTTTTGTACTACCCTAATTACTCGCGGGAGTTCTTAAGCGTTTAAACGACTACCCACGACTATCTAACCCAACCAAACCCAATCTAACCTAAACTAACCAAAAGCATCACATATGGCTAAAACGTATCGAAACAGATTAAAAATATTATAGTAAGTTAAAAATAACCCAAATTAACCGAATTTTGGCGACTAACCAAAATTAACCAAAAACATTAAAATTGGTTATAACATATCGGAAAGTTGATTCAATGACTAAACAAAACTAATCAAAAGTAAACAAAAGCACCAAATGGGCTAAAATGTATCGAAATAGGTTACACAAATTAAAGTAAGTTAAAACTAACCAAAACGAACCGAATTTTGGCGACTAACGAAAACTAACCAGAAACATTATATTTGACTATAACGTATCGAAGCCGGTTCAGATGAATACTTTGGTTTCTTGACAGTGAATTTCCAAGGTCGCATCACGACACGGAAAAATTTAGTGAACGTCACGACACGGTTTATGCATAACTGATTATAACGTATCGGAACCCGCTCAAATAAGTAAAATAAATTCAGACTAAGTGAAAATAACCGAAAGTGGATTGGACGACTAACCAAAACTAACCGAATTTATTAAAATTGATTAGAACGTATTGCAACTGACTCAAATGACTAAAATAAGTTGAGGCTAAGTGAAACTACCCGAAAGTTTATTCGACGATTAACCAAGACTAA
>MU182825.1:111471-124940 GCA_016904865.1 Pissodes strobi
ATGTAATCGGCACTTGATTCATAAACTATTGTGGACACATTGCTATTTCTGTTTAATTAAGGTGGTATTATTTTGTTTCCCTTCAATGTTTTCTCAAGTTCGTGGTTACTGGTCGAATCCCACTGAAGATTCTGCATCACGGCCTGACGAAAAGTTTATCACATGGCGTTCAGGCATTATATCGCACCATGACCTGTCGCCACTGTCTAAAAACTGTATTTAGTTTGTATTTAGTGATAATTAAGCGCGATTTACGCAACATCACCTTCAAGGCAAGACCTGAACCCTTTATATGATTGCCATAAGTAAGAAAGAGTAATGGTCTCAGAACGGAGCACTGGAACAGGTTTAATTATTAATTTAATTAACAACTCTTCCCAAAGCTCTCTGAGTCGCTTAAGCCCTATTCAATAGCTTATAATTAGACGCATACCGGTGTCACTCAAACTAAAATACTTACCCTTGTCAAAGATAATATCATGTGTTATACAGTCCAAGGCCTTCAAAAGGTTGTAGCATGTAGTGCCGACATACTGGCGTCATATGTATGTAGCGCTAAAGAGACATCCTCTATCTATTCCATAATATCCAAAATAGTCATAGTTGTCCCACGACGTCCTAAAATTATTAAACTGTCTATCCGAAAGCAGAAAGCAGTTGTATAATTGATTAAAAGTCTTCGATAAAATATGAGCAAGCCACATGAGTGGATAAGTACTAACGAAGCCCAACTCTGATGCAGCTGTTCAACTCACAATCTTTTTTTACTTTCATTTTGAAGAGAGTTTATGATCTATCTGACTTTATTTTATGAAACTGAAAGCATTTGGATCTCTTTTAGAATCATTCATGAGATACGAAAAACTCTGCGTTGGTCGTTAAATATTTTTTTAAATCTCATCTGCCACATTTCATGCATTATTAAACTCCTAGGCAGTAAGAGTTAAATCCCCGTCAGTGGTGCCAGTACCACTCCTGAATTCACTCACCACCCTTCCGAAGGTCTTAGCGATGATGGAGAAACCCAGTATGTAGGTAGATACACTAGGCGCCTTATTTTTCTGAGCGAATACTATCAATTCTTTAAATTCTTTTAAGTTGGAGAATTTTTCTTTAAGGCTTATAAAGGGGTTTTTGATTCTAAGCTCGATAAGAAAATTAAGTAATTCTCACATGTTACGTAAAATGTTATCATACTAAACGATAAGGTTATATATGTTGTACGAACGGCGCGGCGGGGAAAAATGCTCTATGCCAGTGACTAAAACCTCTGAGAACTTACAAAATCTACCACCATTACACTTCTTTGCCACATCTCTGACGCTCTAATACTGAGCTTCAAAATACATACGTACATATAAATCCACGTCTATTACTGGTCTTTAATGATGATACGTTTGACCATAAAGAATTTTTCCCCTTTACGCGTTCAAAATAATCTCCCCCGCAAAAAAAATGGCAGCCTGGGATTTTAGCGTAGTTTGGTACTTTATATTTTTTTTATTTTTAATTCGATTTTTATGACTTTTTACAGATTTATAGATAATGCTAATAAAAACAAATTATATTTGCAGAAGGATTAATATCCCCTGTATAATGAGGTAAATTTATTTACGTTTTTTTTGTATTAAGATTAAATCACCTTGTAGATAATACAAGATATTTATTTGCTCTCATTATCATTTTTTGTGACAAGGTTCACATGTTCTTCGTATTTGAATTATTACAATATCTGGATTTTTTAAGAAGATATTAATTTTTCTAAATAAATCGAATTCGTTTTTGACATTCAATCTAAGCAATAAATAATGTAAACATGAAAGAAATCACTGGAAGAATTGAAGTGATAATTAGAGTTCTTATTCTATTGCTATTAGTCATCAGCCTATGTATTCCTAATCGTCTGGTTTTTGAATTAACCCGCTATCTCCATGTTTGAGGTAGCACTATTGAATCAGACGATTTCAAAAATGATTTGTTTGCGCGGCAGTCAATTTAAAACTGTGTAGGCTTACGTTATTGTTTAACATGCAGTTGTTATATAAATGATTAGGTATACCGCAATTCCAACAAACAACTTTATCTTGTACTGTAACATTAACTTCAGAAGAGGAATCCTTATTATCTTTATTATGATTCTTTACACTATCATTATTATGATTAAATTTCCGTACAAATCCTTTATTCTTAAAACTAGATTTATTTCTATTCGAATATTTGCTAGAATATTTAGTTTTATTTTTATCAAATTTACTAATTGTATGCTTAGACTGAACGTCATTATGTTCATCGCTATCCCTAGAGTTACCGGATTGATTTCCTGAGGACTGACTTGAATCTAAATTATTAATTTCTTGAACAGGATTACTTTTTTTTCTTAAATAGGAAGCTTCTTCCAATTTTCTACAAAGTTGAAATAATTCCTCTACCGTATTAACTTCAACCAAAGCTAACTGCGTTATATAATCAGGTAATAAATTTCTTCTATGTTTAATTTTTGTTACTTCGGCAGGTGAATTTGATAAACGAGAAAATAAAATCTGAATATGAGCTATAAATACGGCTACCGTCTCATTACGCTTTTGTTTTCTATGTTTGATTTGATCCCAAAGATCATCTTCTATATCTGAATGAAAAAAATCTTTCTTTAAACGAACAACTAAAGTTTGCCAAGAATCTACTGAATTTTTAATACTTTTAAACCAAATAAAAGCGTCACCTATAATGCTATATATATGCTGAATTAAATAAGTCTTCATCTTTCACTTTTCGAGCTTGAGCTAATTATGAAATAAATTCCAAAAAGTTATATAAATTTTTAGCATCCCCATTAAATTTAACTTGCCAATCCCCTATGGGCTGTATATTCCCTGAACAATTAACAATTGGAGCAGCAACATGAATTATAGGTTGTTGAAAATTAGAACTAGTTGAAGTAGATGGTTGATTTAAATCATAACTTATCTTATCAATTAAATCTGCTTCTAATGTGAGGCAGGTTGCAAGAGATTCTTTTTTGTACTCATCAGCTTCTTCATTGTTACGCGGTACTGGTAACCTACGAATTAAAATATAAATCAATATGTTGGCTCAAAATTCGTTACACAAGAATAAGACACTGTAATTTAACAAACTTCAAAGATTTGCAGGACCCTGTATACTGTAATAATTCAAATTTCAAATTGGTATTGCAAAAAACTGAGGATAAAAATGTAGCTTAAGTTAAACAAAGCATGTAAGTTCAACCTAAATATCTAAATACCTATGTAGTCAATATTATGCAAGGGAAATTTATTGAGCCACCTCTCCAAATATAAAATAAAAATAAGATACAATTGAAATTAAAGTGTACTCGAGCCAGCACGTTGAGGCGTCACTTCTCTATGGCAACTTTTCCTAAGTCCTTTTAGAAAACCTACCTATAGATGCAAACGGCAGCCAGTAATGTAGTGGAGAGCTAGGTTCGTGGATCCTCGGTACACCTTAATAAGATACTGGGCGCCATCCAAATCAACTGGGACTCGACTTGGAAAAAAAACCTATAATGTTGTTAAATGCTGAAAAGTAATTTTTGGAGGAGCTTTTCAATAAGGCATAATATTTCCCCAAAATAAATACTTTATTCTTTCCCTATTAATGAGGAGATCCATCCATAAAACAACAATGATATAGTAAAATTACAATCACTTGTATAAACAATAAAGCAATAGAAAACAAGTTTACATCATATTGACTACTATCAACAATGGTGTCAGACGCAAACTGTTAGGCAAATATTCCGCATACCTAATAATAGGTCACTAGAATGATGGTAAATAGCGCAGGGTTTAAAATTCATGAATTTTATTCTGCCGCAATAATATAAAATAAAATATGTGTATAATCACTCAATCTGTAAATAATCTAAATTTGCCGAGACAGCCTTACAAATAAAATGGTGAATGGTATGACTTACAACCTATGAAGTAGGTATTCTCAATCTTAAACTATTCTTCAACTAAATACCAGTATAAGTATATGTACAGTCCATGCAACTCGAAAGCACTTCAAATCAGAAACTGACTTCTCCAAACTTGGTACGCAAAGCAGTAGCATTTGTTCATGCCTAAATTTGAAAATGCTACAATATAAAAGGAAGTTTTTCTGGATGAGACATGGGTTTTTAGCAAAAGTGGGGTTGAAAGAATGTGGCACGATGATAGTAAATACTGTAACTTAAAAAAAACTAGTAGTGGGATACGTTACGTTATTTATCATGCCGGAAATAAAATTGAATTTTTGACAAATGCATCCCCAATTTTTAAATGTAATAAGAATATAGATGATCATCACGATAATATGAATACCGTAAATTTTGAGAAGTGGTTTAAAGATCAACTTATTATTGCAAACCTGAAAGAACCATCCTTAGTTATATACTGGACAACTCAACTTATCATAGACGCCTAGAAGAAGAAATTCCGAGAAAAAGCTGGAGCAAAAAATGATTTTTCGAAGGAAGGATATCCCATTTTTAAATAATTTTTTAAAAGATTCTGTCTGGATCATTATCATTTTAATGCCATCGAAATGGTGTAGTCAGAGACTAAAAGACGTTATGATGAACCTATTGTTAAAACCACAGGGTCACCTGCTGAAGTTGTATGAAATAACGTAGTAGAAAATGTACTGAAACAGCACTGGAAAAATTAGATACACCACACAGGAAACACATTGGACTTGTTAAACAACGAACCACAATGGTGATATCTGTGTCAAATGAATCTGACGAAGAACTATTTTTTTTTAGAAACCTAAAGTATCGATAAAGAAGATATTTAGATTTTAAAATAACTTTGTCATTTTATTTCATTTAATCAAACCGTTATTAAATATTATCATTGCTTTTAACAATAATTATGATTGTTTTGTTACAGTTAGTTTACTTTGGATTTATAGCAAGGCCATTGCTAATTTATTTCTCACCATTTTATAGGTATTTAGTTTGGGTTAGTATACATTCTTACTTTGGATAGAATCACATTTTATAACTAAATATCTCAAAAAATGTAAAGGTTCCATTGAATTCTAGTTTTGCTCCTGGAAATATTTGTAGATATATTCCATCTAAATTCGAAATCCATTACTCCGTTTGGATGTTCGATAGCCAAGTGCTTGGACTAGCTAGAATATCAATAGACTCAAAAGACTATGTTTTTATGTTCCATATTATGAAATTTAATAATATTTGTAATCATACATCGCTGCTGTTTATATGGGATATCAAGTTACTCCACCCGTTAATGTTCTAAGAATAATGGGTTAGATATCGGCCATTTTACTTGACAAGTTCCTAACCTAATTTTACTTGTGTGTTCAAGAAGCCGCATACATTAACTCACTAAAACAAATGGTACTTCCAAATAGGTATCAAAAACAATATAGCACTTCTGTTTGGTTAGAAATAATTGAAAACTTTTTTGAAAAATTCGAAAAAAAATATTTGTTAAGTATAGACGTTTGGGTGGATATAATGTTAGTTTCGATCAAATAATGAATATCGAGCAAAAATTACACTCAAACATATATTTAGAACAGCACCCGAAAACATATTTTTATATCAAAACCACATAAACAGTGAACATTGCTGTAGTGAATTCGATATTGACTGAAGCATGTCAAATACATTATCGACATAATGTTCAATAGATTTTGCAAGCAAGATATAATGGCAAAGGGAATTTTACTTGCTCCAATAAATACCGGAACATAATAATTTAACGTCCAAAACTTTTAACATTGTTCTTTTCGCTACAGTACATGCAGATTATTCATGCATCTATGTGAATGTAGGCTACCAAAGTCACATTTCTAAGTGAGGGAGCTTCAGATCTTCCAGAGGAAAATACCACACCGGATCTACGAATACCTGTACTTTTCGGATTTGTTGATGAACCGCATCATCGCACACACGATGCAGGATCGACAATTTTTAACTACGAGTTAAGTAGAGTATAGCTAAAATTGTGTTTGGTATTTGCACCATTTTTCAGGGAAGAGCAAAGCTTCGCAAGACGTGTATACTCCGAGTGCAGCGTTTGATACTGAAAGATGACCATAATGTAGTCCAAGGTGCATAGAGAGAGATTAAAAATTATAAATATATCAAATACCTATGTCAATAAATATTCAACACTCTCTTATACTTACTTACCTCTTAAAAAGTATATTTTGTTTCTTTAGGTGTGTTTTTGGCGTATAGAAATGAATATTGCTTGAAACCAGACCAGCTAGTAGCATATATTTTTTTGTGATTTTTTAATTTTCGTAGTTCTTCGTTTTTCTCGCCGAAACTATGCTAGTGGAGTCTTCATTTTCACGATATTTCTCTATAAGTGATAGTGCTTTTTCATCTGTCCACCCCATAACAATTTGTTTATATCGCCACCAAGAGTATGACGGTCTGCACGAAACTGAGGTTACCGAACAATTTTTTTCAAGTTACCGACAGCCGACGGGAATTCTGGCAAGCTCAACATCAAGAGGGTCGACTATCACCAGACGCGTTTGGGTTCAGTAGCTCTGATGACCAATTGCTAAATCTCAGCTGCTGCTTATTTCTCTCAGCCGAAATATTTTAAGCTGACTTTACTCAACGTATGTTTAGACATGCGAAGAGCTATCTTGTTTAACATTTCGCCTAACATCACATATATTTATTGATGTGTGTATACTGTAGACAAAAGTTCAGTACTAAAAATTCGCAATTTGTAAAATTTTTTGTAGGTAGTAAATAGTCATAGATCTGACAGCCCACCGGTTGGATCAGCAACGGGCGATTCTAAGCGGTAAAGTAAAAAGTATTATTATGGAATAATACAGATAAGCGCGTGGTATCTGAACTTAACATCGATTAATTCAATTACAAATAGTTTTTAAGTCTGATTATTATTCACTTCTGTCTAATAGTTGTAAATTTTATTTTAGAGAAGGATACTGAAACAGACCGACCCTAGGTATGCGAATTAACAAAGAAAAGCTCTAAAGTAATCAAATTCACCGACAAAATTGGAATACACTCAATATTATAATAAGCTTTAAAAAACGCTCATTTCATGCAATCGTACCAAATAAGGGTCGAGGTCGAGAGCCAGGTAGAATGGGGACGCGCGCCGGGAATCCGGACTAACACCCGACGCGAGACCGATATGTACGTCTTTGTCTAATGCAGTGTTTAAATGGGTGGGATTGGAATGTTTGATATTTTCTTGTCGCACTTACAGAATTTAATGGGATCATTTCCATATAAAAACGCGACAAAAAAGCACGGATAGGCAGAAGAAACCTTCTCTCTAACCTTATACCTTCGCCTCGGCTGAGTGGTGTTCCTATTTACCTTCGCCTCGGCTGAGTGGTTTTCCCTATATACCTTCGCTTTCGGCTCATTATTGTTACGATCACGTCCAACAAAATTGCTGTCTTTTGGGTGCAAAAGGGTGTACCCGGGTCAGTGGCGTTTCAATACTAATACAATAATGCTCTTGAATTAACATAGCACCTTGCAGTTTGCTTTTGTATGTATGATAACCTTAAGAACGAATTAAAACCAAAACCATGAATTAAAAATAATGAAAGAAAAAGGGAAATCGTAGGTTATGTTCTGATATCGGTACCAGCAGTTAAAATTGTCTGTTCGAACTAAAAACCAAAACTCAATGAGACGTTCAGCCAATTTCCAGTCGCTAATATTCATCAGGTGAGCGATGCATGTCAGCTATTGATACCTTGTTATACGAGACGCTCGCGAGTTTTTCGCGAACTATTCCCGGTCTTACCGCATAGGTAACTATGCGAATAGGGTACTGGTGATAGCCAGCTGTAGATAGCAGCTTTTTTCTTCAAATGCCGGCCAGACAACCATGTTACCAAAAGCTTCCAAACTAACATTAAGTTCACCAAGGTTGATATGTTAAAAATTGTAACTAACGGCATGATTTTCTCCAGGTTCATATATGTTCTTCTAATATGGTTAACAAGAAAATAAAAAATAAGTTCATATACTGTTCTACAAAATATCAAGATTCTGCTCTTCCTCATTTAAATACCGAACAAGATGCTTTGATCAAAATGCACTAGCGTATGTAAAATTTTCAATAAACTATAGATTTTTAGGACTTTCCGTTACCAGAATAATGAGGGGAATACATCCGCGAAGATGATTCCTGAAAATTATGTTAATCTATTACGCTTTTATTCGATACATGCTTCATCTTTGTTCAAAAATTTTAAAACGACATTATTTCTTTTCTAATACACTGTGCAATACGAAAAAACAAAGAGTCAATTTAAAAATAAATTTGCCTTGCACCCTATCAGGTTGACAAACGTTATTTGGCGCAGAACACGTCGCATCGCTTTGCGGTCAAACGAGCCCTCCGCCCCTCGGGAATGAACAAGGCCTACCGGGGAAGCGGTCATGTGATTAATAGCGTTTTCGCCGTTGGCCGATTCTAAATGTCGCTCCCGTCACGAACATGGGAGTTATCTTTATCAGGCTATTCTTATCTAATTTAGTTAAACAAAATTGATTGTTTCTTGTATTCCTAAAAGGTGAAAGCGGTAAGAAAATGTTTACACATCATGAAGTATGCACGAGAAAAACAGACAGGCAAAATACATGAAGTGATAATGTTTTACAGCTTCTTGCGTCCCACAAAGGCACCTTGGTCCCCAAAACAGTCAGTAGTAGCATTAATAGTAATAGTACCACCAGTAAAATTAACACTTAAATCCTGCAACTAAACATAATGGACCATTTCATCTATCCTCGTGCCATATTCACCTTAAAGTACCTTTGTTACCTAATCACCTATTTCATCAAGCCAGAGTTATACGGAAGGATTTTCTTCTTAATAACAGCCTTCTAAGAGGGGGCATGGAATTTTATACGCTACGGGGAAGCATGAACAGAGATCTGCCCTATATTTTTAAGCAACGTAGAGGATGAATTGAATTTGTTGGAATTCAAATCAAGTACTTTAATATCTGCTGTGACTTTGAAATGATTTTAGATGTCTTCGAACTTCTTATACCCTATATTACATACGGTAAACTGAGGCAAGTGTGTAAGTGGGGTAAATGAAAATAGTGGCTCCATAAATATTACACTTACCCCACACACTTTTCTAAGGCGGTAGGTGTAAAGCAAAGCTTTTATGAGCCTACATTCATTCTAGGGATATAAAAACCATGGTTCTAGTTCTATGAATGCAAATGATCGACAGCCGCTCATGGTAAAAACCAACTGGAGTAGACAATAAATAAAATCAGACATGGCAGGTCTACCATAGTCAAGGCTTGCATGGACTACGGTATTCCATACATTACACTCTAGAGTAGAATAAAAGATTTAAGAGGTATCGATCAAAGTTATACTCTAGAGTCCGAATTAAGATGAATTAACCATTTATAAGTAGGAACGTTGGTTTTAGAAGCATATGCTACGAACGGAATAATTTTATAGGACAAAAAAACTCAAAACTTAATGAGACATAATTCGAAGTAAAATTTATATGAAAGCACTAAGAAATCTTTATTTGGCCGAAAGCGTCAGATATTGATACTGTGCAAGCCGCACTACCGCAGCCACAAATGTTGTGAAGAGGCAGATTTACGTTCAATATTAAATTTGCTGGTTACAATTTATAATTGAAGTTTTCTAATAATATTTTTATGTTCTGAATAGATTTTGTTTTTTAGTGGGAATCCATCCTACCAAACACTATTTAGAATTTTAGTTTTACTACTTATATGTTTATCCTATCCAAACTGATAATTTAAAGTTATTTTGTTTTTTTTTCGATTTATGGAGCACAACTAAGTTATTCCTCATATTTCTTATGACAATCTGAAGGCTAAAGTTGCCAAATGCTATTTAAGGATCTCAATAAAAGTTTACTTGAAGTATATGCTTGTAGAATTTATTATCAATTATTTTGCGTAAATTCACAAAATGTACATCTTTTTCACTTGCCTACATAACAGAGCCATTAATTTTGAGTCTATCTTTATTGGGCTCCTATTATCAAAATTAACAAAAAATAAACTTTAATTGATTACGGTATGAAACCAATTATATCAAGATGGATTTAGGGTTGATTTATTTTCAAGCAAATACCTGGAATAGCTTTTATTAAACATTTCTACTTACTAGGAGACCCAAGTAAATTATCTAAAAAAATTGCATACAACAGTATCTGAAAAAGTTTTTGACTGCAACAGTTGAAATCAAGAAATAAAAGTTGTAACTATGAAAATGTAATTCCATGCATTTAGTCAGGCTTGCAACTTGGCAATCAGTAAAATGTTATTAGTAAGTACGTTGTAGATATGTTTTATATTGTTGTGGAGGATTCATGTTTATCTTATTAATTTTTGCCTTTTACTCTACTTCATTTGTCCACTTTTTTGAAAAATAGGGTCGTTTTGCCTCCGGCGGCCCCGGGGGCAAAAACAGCACAAGTGCTAGTTTAGTGACACCAACGATGCTGAAAAACCATAAAGAACAGGAAAACAGCCCACGTTCTAGCAACAAATCCGCCCCCGTTGTAAAGAAGGAAAAATCCAAAAATTAAAATGATGAAATGTAAATAAAAAGCTCGTCTGTTTGTCAAGTTATGAATTGACTTTGACAAGATGGCAAGAATGATGTCATATCATTTAATTACTGGTCTGTTAGGTTAGTGTTATATTGAGGTGTTTGTAAATATTTGATGCGTTATTGAGGTACTATATATCTACAATTTGGTATTATGTGTTTAGGAAGAATTCATTGATATGTGTTTAAAGATTTAGTTGATTTCCAAATGTTTCTTATCAACTTCCGCATTTACCGCATTATTTAATAATATTAAAGCACTTTCTTCAATTTTAAGTTTTTTTTTTATAATGGTTCCTTTGAAAAATACTTGAAGCGTTCCATTGTAGTCTGAGATTGTTATCAAATGCATGTTGATAAATATGTGATTTTTGGAATTGTGTATTTTTAATATAGCTTGCGTTTTGATAATGGTCTCAAGGTTTCACCTATATAAGCCAGGAATATAAGGAATTAAGAGGTTCGTAATAGGTCTGTCCTATCCAAAATGATAATTTTTGAATGAAATGGATAGGATAGTTAATAATAATCAAAACATTGTTTAAAATTTCTATTTCTACGTTTGAAATTTAATTATTACATATTGTTTTCATTCAATTATATAGACTTTCTACGGCCCCCTTTTTAACCATTATTTGATGATCTAGTATGAGGTTAGTATCAATTTCTAATTTATTTCTTACAATACTTAAAGTTTTATCGACAGGCACGTTTGTAAAGACTAACAACATCAAAACTCACCAGGGTGTCATTAGGATTTAAATTAATTTGTGATAGTTTTTCTAAAAAATGTTGTGAATTTCTTATATATGAGCTAGTGGATTAAGAATTTTGAGTAGATATTTAGCAATTGGGTGTGTTGGTGAATTTATATAGCTTACTATTGGACGTAAATGTATAATCAGTTTGTGTATTTTCGGTACTCCATAAAAATTGGGTGGTTTGCTAATGTGGGGTGTCAGTTTGAATCTTTCTATATCGTTGAACTGATTCTTGTGTTTTTAATATATTGTATATCTGTCTTGCAATACGTTCTGTTGAATGTTTATTTATTATTGAGTAATTATCGTCATTTAAAGGAGACATAGTAAGTAATGCAATCCATTACTACGGTTGAATTACCTTTATCGGCTGGAAGAATTTTAATAGTATTATCTCTTTTCAATGATTGTTCTGTGTATGATAGGTTTTGCTTAATAATTTTAAGTGATTTTTCTAGTGCAATTTTAGTTCTAATTCTAAATTCGTCTTTATGTTCTTCTAGTGCATTTTGTGTTGTTTCTTTAATTGCTGAAATGATATCAAACTTGAGAACGATTTTAGGTGTAAGTGAATAATTTAAATCTTTAGGAAGAACAAGTTTATCAACATAAACTAATATCATATTAGACAAATTTAACTGTTGTAAACACAGTTGCAAATATGATTGAAATTAATAGGTAAAATTTGATTTTGTAAGTTAAATTTTAAATTATTAATTTCTTTTTTCATTTTATATTTATTAAATCTATGAAACTGTAATCTTTCTCGTAACAGAAAATTAGTAGACCTTTCTAAGATTTTTATGGTTGTGTAGTTGTTGTATGGTGCTTTAAATCTTAAACCCTTGGGAATTACGTAATAATTGTTTTAGCATTTGTGTAAAAAGAGTAAACTATTTTCAAAATGCAAAACTGTTTTGTTTATTTTCTAAATCTCTAAAAATAGAACAAATATTAGTTTGATGTAGATATGTTCTATATTGTGGTGGAGTATTCATATTTATTTTACAAATTTTTGCCTTTTACTCCACCTAGTTTGTAAAACGGGAACAGGTTTATTCCCCGAAATATCGACTGTTTTCCAGTTCTTTTAGATTTTTCAGCTTCGTTGGGGTCACTAAACTAGCACTTGCCCTGTTTACACGCTGTGGCCGAAGCCGAAGCGGCACTATTTTTTTAAAAAGCATACAAATGAAGTGGAGTAAAGGCGAAGATAAATATTAGTAACTATGGTTTGTCTAGTTTACGACCTACTGGGAATTTATTAGAAAAATAATAATTCCGTTCTTTTTGGTATGGATATTTTAAATAATATTCATGGTGTAACAAATTCGTATCTCACCATTGGGATCTCAATAATAAGAGACAGAGAGTCGCTTAAGTGGAAGCAAAGCTGCGACATTTAGGCACCTTTAATGTGCCATTGAGAAATAAAAAAAACTTTGAACCTTCGGGATAAATGCGGGAAAAAAAGAAAATCGGTAATTTAATTTTTTGGTTTGTAACAGACAAAGACAAGCAACAAAGTATGAAAAGAAACTATTTTATAAGATGCTAAAGATGTTTTCCACCAACTGTTCTGCAGTAAATCAATCGATCTAAAAACTCCTGTTGCTAATTTTGTACTACTTGTGGACAAAATTTCTAGTATTACCCGTCGATTAGGCTCCTTAGGCGTATATACCGAGTTGGGTTAAGATTTATAAGCTAAGCTTATGACGTAATTCCATAAAAAAAATCTAGATCAGGCGATTAGGCTCGCCACTCTATTGACTCCCATCTGCCTATCGACCGCACCGGAAAAATGTATTTAAGGACTCAAAAACATGTACAGCATAATCTGCGGGAGCACCATCTTATTGAGACCATAAGGTTGGTGTCAGGATCATCATCATCTGGAAATAGAGTGGCAAGAGCCGGAACCAGATAATTTTGAACGAAATTTGGATATCCTTCTCCAGCGAGGCTCTCATCAAAGAAAAATAGCCCGAATATTCTAGTTTCAACAATGCTCATACATTAAATCTTTTCTTTATACTGGGTGTGATTTTCTATGAAACAGTGAGAATTTT
>MU182825.1:139940-162362 GCA_016904865.1 Pissodes strobi
TTATAAAGAATAACTTTTTTTCGTAAAATTGATAATAAAAAAGTTTCTCATATGGTGCGAACTTAAGCGGACACACTGTATATAAAATATTTTTTGTAAATCATATATTTTATTATTTTTATGGTTGCCATTCCAAACATTTCGGAGGTATTATATGGAAAAAAGCTTATCAATATTATTATTTAATCCTCCATTACACAGGTAAGTCCAAGCACAAGTGCAAAATGCAGGTAGTTTTTGCGGAAATAGCTTTGGTGTTGTGATGTTCTGTGTACCTTAACTTGTAAAACACATATTTTTACCGCAAAGTTTTAGAATTTCTCAGAAAGGTTTATTTATTAGGGCACATTTTGTCCTGCCAGGCCTCACCCGTGGAATAGTGTAACTTTCAAACTAACCCCATAATTGCTCAACATGCGTATTCAGGGCCATCATGTCCATAAATATTAAGTGCTGGAATGATATTGTAAGCAAGGCGAGTGAAATACGTAGTTCTTGATTGGACTTTTCTACCGCAACATCTGTATCTGATGTGACTTTCAACTCCGTCAATTTACTTGGTTATTAAAGATTTAGTTTAAGTTTTAATTAGTTATTATTGTACCCGTTTTAAATAAAAACCTGCATAACATAAATGTGGTAAGTAATACCCTCAATAATACATTTTATAATATCAATGTGATCAATAGGAATTATCTGAAAGTTACGATTCTCTGGCCGATTAATTTGCAATTCAGAGTGACCACCAATCAGATAACGATGAAGATTTGTGGGATGGAGAATATCTTCAGGATAGCATCCGAAGCTGCAGTGCAGAAAGTAGTTCCAATAAAATCAAGCGGCTCTATTATTATGGAAAAGACGGTACTAAATGGGAGAAATAAGCTCCTCCATTCAGGTTATAATCTACAACAAACTTAGAAGCGTAGTACAAGGACAGGAAAGGAAACCAAGTAGTCTTTGGAATCTGGAACAATATTATTAATATCTGGAACAATGTTATACACTGTTTAATTTCCCGCTCATCGTCAACCAAGTATAACGTGCGCCTGTTAAACGAAAATGAAATCTCGCGTTAGTGAGTTAATAATCTTCGCACTGATCTACTGTGATTTTAGTACGTCCTCCAGTCCTCGATATCACTTTATACACGTAGTCTCTCCTTGGGCTCGCTTTGTTCACTATGTTTAAAGAAAAACATTCCCCCCGTTCCCTTTCTGCATCCCGTAACTCTACAGGAAAGGCTCTCATTTATCTTCTAGTGCTCAACGGTTCACGTCGCGCATTGCGGGAACCCGTCGTTCCGTGATTGTTTCTAGCACCAGTGCTACGTTCCCAACTTAAGTGTTTAGGTGAGTTTCGGATTACCATTCCTGAATGTCATGTAAGTAATTTTTCCTTTATTTTCTATATTTCTTAGAATGGGAAAATCCAAGAAGCGGACCCGATCCCACAGTAGGGACAAAATCCATAAAAAGGACCTATATAAAAGACTGGCATATTTAGAAAGGAAATTTAAAAGATCGAGAAGGGAATCTTTATCCAGAAGATCCCGCTCTATTTCTACAGTGATTCGGTCTAGCTCTGAGTCGAGTAATAATTCTCGTGCTTATCATAACTCCCGAAGTCGTTCCCCATCAAGAAATCGTAGCCCCTTCGCCATTGAGCGAACACCGAGAGGTTCGCCATTGCGCGGTAGTGCAGAGCGTGACTTGCATGTCATAGAGCCAGCCACTACAGCCAGGGCCACCGATGTAAATGAACCATCTGACCAGCCATCATGTCATAGCCCGTCTGTACTTTTATTAGACGACGATGACATCCAAATTCTTGGGGAAGACCCTTTACTTCCGGTCAAAGGATCTAATACCTTAAACCAGGCAATATGCTCTCGATGGGGACACCTTCTTACTCATGGTTTGGCGGAGGATGAGAAAAAATCTATATATAACAAATATGATTTTCCCGAGAATTTCCCTTTACTTCACCCTCCGGACCTTAACCCAGAGGTATTGTCAGCGTTGTCCCAAATTAACAAAAAACGGGACTCATATTACTCGGACCTGCAAGAAAGCCTGGGTCGGGGTTTAACGGCCATGGGCTCCTCCTTAAACGTCGCTCTTGGAAAAGGTATTCCACCCGATACAACTCTTACATTTTGGAAGTCCTCCAGTCCGAAGATATCACTTTCCCACCCTCGTCTCACGCTCTCCCTCCCTTAATGCAAGAGAATACCTACTTTAAATATTGAGAGCCTTTCCTGGAGAGTTACGGGATGCAGAAAGGGAACGGGGGGAATGTTTTTCTTTAAACATAGTGAACAAAACGAGCCCAAGGAGAGACTACGTGTATAAAGTGATATCTTCGGACTGGAGGACTTCCAAAATTACGATCGAACTTCACAGGTAAGTTCGTTTGATCGTTTAATTAGACGTATTTACCTTTTTCATCAACGCACATAGTATTAGGGATTCGTTTACTTTATATATAAATAAATGGTTCCATGAGTTGTGTTATTTAAAAGTGAGGCTGTGCGAAACAACAGGAGAAAATAATTAGAAGCGTCGCATGTGAGATAATTGCGCACGTTATTGACATCTATGATGGAGAAGCAGAAAATAAATGTTTAGTTTAGATTCACATTGAACATCAACTAAAACGAGCTGAATTTTACACCGGTGTTTCTGAAAGTAGTATTAAAAAAATTGAAAGGAACATAGTGACTGCACAAATCATTCCACATCTTCTATATCTCCTGGCTAGAAAAGATTGCGATTATCATATAAGTATAAAATTTTCAAGTAATTAGACGACCAAGAGAAGAATTTTACTTAAATTTAAGAAAAATTCCGACGTGCAAAACACTACTTGCCGCTATAAAGAGCAGATTTCCCGTACGGGTATAAAACCATAAATGGGCTTTTACGCGCAATGGGATTTATTTGGTGGAAGTGTCAAAACAAATTAAAACTGCTCACTGGGAGGCCAAGTATGTTTCACTAGCATGTCATGTATATTTCAACTGTTAGGCAATACAGGCAAGAAGGACGCAATATTGTGTATCTAGAAGAGACCCAAGTAGATAAGCAAATGTTGGCAAAGTGAAAATGTTGCTGGTGTTTTTCAAGTAATCCGCTCTAGTAGACGGCATGCTGGATTTGAAGCTGGCTTTGTACCAGGTGCCACTTTATTTTTCGCTCGGGAGTGTCGTGAACAGATGAATGGGGATAATTCTGGCTTATAGAGAAGCTTCTACCTAACATTCGTTCAGAATCAATCGTGGTTTTGGGTAACGCTCATTACGATTTTTATAAATAAGGTACTAACTAAATATTTTACAACATCTCATATGATCTCTTGGCTTCAGATGCACAATCTCAAATTTGATACTACATGGGGAAAATTTCAACTATATTAAATAATCTCAGCCAATAAGCCTATAGGAAAAAAAACTAGAGAATTAAGACTCTTCTACGTAGTCGGTTTTATACGAGGACATTTCCGTATATGTGCGATCTGAACCCAATTAAACTCACATGTGCGTCAGTGAAAAAGTATATACCAGAGCATAACACCAGCGAACTTTCAACTAAAGAGTTAAATAATCTTACATTAGAAGAAACTGAATCAATATGAGCGGAAAATTAAAACTCGTAAGATAAAACACGATCGTTATATTCATGAGAAATACTGGGAAGTAGACGAATAAGTTAAAATGGTTCTGTACGATTTGATCATCACGATGAGATCTTCAAATAGTGATGATGACACTCTGTTGAAGACAAAAGGAACGACCGTTACAATCGCAGGCGCCAACCCCAATACAACAACCGTAGACCCCACCCGGTTTTCTTTGGCATCTCCCATTAAAATCTCAACGCTGGTACTAACGGCTCGAATAGTACTGTATTAGATGGCTTGGGCTGACACCACTCAGAAGATGCAGAACTATAAGGGCAGCGCACAATTGCCAACACGTATTTATTTGTAATTAACGTTGTAGATAATTTTAATATCAAAGAAAACTTCAGAATCGACATTTTTATTTTTATCATAAAAGTGCCATCATTTTCCTGGTATGTAAATACTATTTTTTAAGACAGCTTATTGTGAAAACAATTCGGAATCCCGAATACGCAACCTAAAAGTTATTACCTCTATAAGACAAGGCCTATAAACTCAAGTTCATTCCATTATATAATCTATGGAATATTTTATTATCTCATTCTAAAATTACGAGCCAAGTTGGAGTGCGAATTTTGTTTTTGTATACGCGCTTTGTGTACTTGTAAACTTCAACGCGTGATGTGAAAATGTATTTTCTTTTGACAAAAAAGATACATTTTACGTAGAAAATGTTGCTGGCTCGCTAAGAACAAAACATTGTGAAATATGAAAGAGTGCTTTACCCAGATTTTTGCAACTGTGTTTTCTCCATAATTATATTTAACTTCGTTAAAATATATAAAATACTAACCTAAAATTATAACTAATACCGACGCGATGCAGATTAAAACACTTTTACCTATGAATGTAGGTAAATGTTGAAAAACAATTTATTTTATTCAAGTTAATGTATGAAATAGATTATTAGCAATGTGTCCCTTTTTTCACTTAAGTCTTATGCATACGTGATCAAAGATTGGCCAAACATGAAATTCCTTAATTATGATTATTTCACATAATAATAATTATTGCACTTTTATCGATATTTAATGTTTTCACGATGAAATAGTGTTAATTAAACTGCAAATATTTTATTATATGTTGTAATTATTCTCAGACGTTGTCACGTTGTAAATGCTACAAAATCTACAAAATTTTACTGGCGGACTTGTGTTGACGATATTCTCGCTACCTTACTTCCGAGTGCAATCCACCAGTATCAAGGAAAAGTATGTTGGTCCGAATCGCTCGAAGAATGACTCTTGACGGATGTCGTGTATACTTCTTTTTGGGGGAATGTTGAGCCCTTCTCGTCTAGACCCTTAAGGCGGACAGACAGTTTGAAGATCTAAAATTATCGTTGTCATTTTTGACCAACAGGTCTAAATACTGCCTGATTGTGTCGTGAGATTAATTGGCAAATGTGTGTGTAATATGTGTATTTTTCGAAATTATCGGCCGTATTGCCTAATAACGATGTGTGACGAATAGTGTGGTTACCCTTCTATAAAAAGAATGCTTGTTATATGTTAGTGTGTTTATATTGGATCGTTAAAATGATTTATAATTTAACTAGGGTCCTTCTGTGGGACACAATCTCCCTTCTAGAGAGATCAAGAGAGATCTCCGGTTTCCTCTCATCATACAAGGCCTTTTGCTGACCACGTGCGTGGAGGAGTAGCTTCGTAGGGTACGCTAAAACACAGATGGGGACAACCTGGTGCTCCTGGTTGCCTAGGACAGCCCTGCCGGGGGAGTTGCTGTGATAGGATCTACAGAGTGCAAATAGGTCTTATAATTTTTAATTAAATACTTGTTTTATTAACTTACCGATCAATGGGTTTAGGTCTAATATCTCATACCGATCTATTCTTTTTCTTATCATAATTTGAGTTAGAAATACCTATCTTCTTCATTATCGTCTCTGATATTGTCCCGAATACCAAATGCCTAACTATAGGACCGTAATTAGTTGACTTAACCCTTTTGTACTACCCTACCATAAGTCACATAATTACTTGCTGTGTTTGCTTATTAACTCGCCGATAAATGACTTTAGGTCAAATATTATATCTTATCGATCTGTTCTCTCTCTTATCATAATTTAATTTAATAATTCTAAAAGGAAGTGAATATTTTTTGCTACTCTGTTAGTACTTATTAAATTTATTCTTATATTGAGTCCACCTACGTGAACGATACACTTTTGTTGAAATTGGCTGTAAGCCTCATAGCAGTGGACTGTTTTATTTAACTGTAATTTGCAACTTTGGCTTTTCACCTAAAGGCAGGCCCGATATTAGCTTAATTCGTATTCACTTGTTAATAGTTGACGGCTATAGATGAATATATTTACATCATAGGCTAATCTTTATTAACTTTTTATTGACATAATAATATTACCGCTGCCATGGGATCAATTTAGAATTTAGAATAATTTTAGTTTAGTAAAATAATTCCTATGTATGGAGTTTCGTGATTTACTGCGTTTAGTAAAAACTTCAATAATTCAGCAGTTAGTTGGAACTATTTCCAAATAGAAATTAGGCAATATTAATGTTGACCTTGATTATGACTTAATAATCTAAAAAGTCAGATGATAAATATTTTGGAGAATCTTCTCATTATTTTGTGGGTGATACCATAACCTCAACTTAGTTTAGGATCTGATTAATTGTTGTGTAATACCGTTACATCTGTATAAGGTTTTCATATTTAAATAAATTTGGAATCTTGATGTTTATTTTGGTAAGCTATAATCAGGACAGTAATCAATTCTTATATATTATCTTCAGTTTTATCGACGTCTTTATATTGGGTATTTTTCTAAATTTTACTACCCTAATTTCAATGATCAATAATCATTGATATATTCCTAGTAGAAAATTTAGTGGCGCCTTTACCTAACTGACAAGTCATAAACCCACGCTTTTAAATAAAATTAAAACCTATATGTAAACATAGCATATGGACCGTTTGCTAAGCAAATAACAAATAGCGTTACATAATTGGCACTCAACGTTTGAAAGGCGTTAAAATATATATAATAAGATTTTGAAATGTATGCTGTACATATAATAAATACAATTCGTAGTTGTCTTGCGAACGTTATAGAAAGTGATACACGGCGAGACAATAGACAGTAGGGAGGCTCGGTCACAATTCAAACCCAGCATTGGATGACTATCTTTCATCTTCGTCTCTTCCACGTCATTCTTCTATTTCTGCATATAGATGTAAAAAATGTAAAACGTACTTATTTTAAAATTACACGCTAAGACAATATGTGACAAATGCGTGAATATAGATGAAGCCAGTAATAATTCTTCTGATTAATGTTTATAAACTTTTGGCTAGTTTAACTTCGTTAAGATATATTTTATAAAACGATATAATAAATATTAACGATTTTTTAACCATCAGAATTCAGAATCATATTTTTCAAATTAAAACATAATATTTTTTATATGTATCTGGGAGATACAACGCGACAAACGATGTTATAAATATCCACGCGCCTAACGGAAGGTGAATTTTTTAATAAATAGCTTAACTAAGATATTTGATGTTTATTTTGGTATGTTGAAGTCAAGGTCAAGTTGAGTTTACGTAATTAATTTGTATTCTGGTTTCTTAACAATTTTAGGTAGTTTAATTTTCTATACTTTACTACTGTAATTTCAATGCCTAAAATGTAGTGGCGCCTTCATCCAACTCTCTACTGTACGATCCCCACCTGTAAATATTCTTATCACTGCTCAATGAACGAGGCAGGTGAACCGGTTTTTAAGCAATTAACTAATTGCGTTACATGTTTTAAAATGGCGTTGAAATCTTATTGACAACGAGTTAAAGCTCAAAAAATGAACTAGGATCGGGAAATATCAACTCTGTTGTAATTCGGAGTTTTTCTTTGTACACTCTTCTAGACCCTGTAAAAATATACTATTATAATAACTTTACTTGAACTATTACCAAACAAAAAGCAAAATAAACCTTATTACTATTAAATTTTAGTAGCTATTAAATTAAGTTGGTTAATATTATAAAAAATTAAAATGTGGATATATTTAAATATAAGTCCTTTTTCTAAAAATCATAATAATTATTAAATTTGAAGTTATGATGTTTAGTATATAACAAAATAAAACAGATCACAATAATTTAATTTCAACTTACCAAAGTGCTTGGAATTTGTCAAAATTCCGATAACTTCTACCATTAACATATCTACACCAAAATAGACGGGGTTTTCAAACTTTGAATATCAGTAACTCCAATACTTTCCTAAATTCTCAGCAGAAAATTTATCAGAACTATTTTGTAATTCAGGGTTTCTGTTTGTACACTCTTCTAGACCCTGTAAAAAATATACTATTTTAATAACTATACCTGAACTTTAACCAAACAGAAAGCGAAATAATTACAAGACCAATCGACTTACCTGTAAGGAAGATCGATCGGAATTATCCGAGCATCTCCGCCGTCCTTCATTAGACTTTGTAGTATACAATTTTATCCCAACCGGTACAAGTTTTAAAGAAGTTATCAAAAAACATGATGATTTAGCCGTCTTAGGCCCGGTCACTCGAGCTCGTCGCCCTGTTGCGTCTGTACAATTTTGGTTCGTGATATTTTGATTACATTGCATTTGGGGTGATAGGGAGGAGGTAAAGACTGGGTGGGTTTGTAATGAAGGACGGCGGAGATGCTCGGATAATTCCGATCGATCTTCCTTACAGGTAAGTCGAATGATCTTGTAATTATCCTTCGCATCTCCGCCGTCCTTCATTAGACTTTGTAGCTGTTTAAAGTATTTGCGATGTAATCTACATTAACTGAAAATTGCGATTTTCTGTGGTCTTAGATTTGCAAGGCTTTTTTTATAAACTAAATTCCAAATTTATAGACATTAGATTTAATAGTATACATATGAAGGTACACATGTTTAACGCTTAACTGATATTAATTTATTTGTTAACTTATTTTTAATACAATACCAATATTCTTACGTAATATGACAATGAGTTGGTAAGTAAGTTATAATTGTAACTTAATATTTATATGATTCCTTAGAAATTATGGTACAATAAACAAGATGCAAATTCAGTGGGATTACCCGCGATAGGTTTGTTATACAATTTTGAGAATACTTTTGATTTTTCTGTCCAGCCAGCTGTCTTCTGAGTGGTTTGTAATGTAACCTCCATTTTTGAGCTGCTGAAGTTGTCACGTGTCGCGTGCTGTGCGCCCCCAAGATTTCCGTGTCATACGGCTGGCCTTTAGTATTGACTTGACTCATCTGCTAATGGTTTGACTGCTGGCTGGGTGATAGGGCTTTTTGTGAGTGAGTATTAAATTTCCTTTGGTTTTGTTATTTATGGTATCGATTGCATCTGCAAAGGCAACGATCTATTTGCATATTTACCGTATCTATGAATGCTGTAATTTCTGTTTTTGAACAGAAAAATAGGTATGTTCACTACCTGCAACTGCAACTGCAGACAGTGGAGGGTACGATCGATTGTATCTGCTAATACAACGACCTATTCACCTTTTATTGACTGGTACCACCCTTTTTCCTTTTGTGCGTTCCATGTAAGTCTCTAATAGTGTGGCTATACATAGTTCAGGTTGATTAATAAAATAAGGTAATATCAATTTTTTTTTTTTAATATCCAAATTAGAGAAAGTGCAGATTTGTGTGAGTTCATGGTAAAGTAGGTTGACCCCGAAGACAATTGAATGTTTAGGAACTCAAGAATAAGTTTACCGTTATTGTTATATATTTGTTGGTGCTTATAAAACCAGAAATTCCCACATTTATTGTAAATCTTTCCGTATTGTTTAAGGGTGCTATCTGTCAATGAAGAAATAATCACTTTTATCGTTTCATTAAGTACGCTTTGTTGTAGAAAAGCTCTCTGTTTCCATAGAATTACGCTTAGACTCTAGATCAGCTTCCTTATTGTCTTTTGATTTATGAAGCGTAAATATAGATGTGTTTGCCTTCACACCATTTCGAAATAGCTTTTGTTATACTATTTAATTTATTGAATCGTACACTGCCCATTTTGTTTATGCACGATATGGCCGTTGCATTATCAATTTAGAGAATAGGGCAGTTTGAGGTTTTTTTTTCCTTTTTTTTTGCAAAGCATTTTAAGCCGAAAAAGGCTGCTTTAAGTTCTAGGATGTTTATGTGAACACCACAGTCTTTTCCGTTTCAAAAAACCCTTGTGATTTTTCCCATTGCAGAAAACGCCCCAATCGATTCGTGAGTCATCTGAAAATATTTCTAAAGAAAATTTATGTTGAGAAAAACTTTGAACAGACATCATTAAGTTTTTTAACCATCAATTCAAATCTTCTTCCATAGTGAAAGTTATCTTAATCTTTGAGTTATATTTCCTATTGTTTAATTTTTATGTTAAGATTTTTTGCCTCTTTAAAGATTTTATGTGTAACCGGCCATACCGTACAGCTGGCCAAGCAGCAACTAGTTTTCCGACGAGTTGTGTAATTTTACAGTTATTCTTTTTCCTAATGTTTTGTATGTCTTTATAAATTATTTCCCTTTTCTCTTGAGTTAAAGCTATTGTCATGTTAGTTGTATTATAAATAAACCCTAAAAATGGGCATTGTTGCGCGGGAATACCTACGCTTTTATCGGAATTAATTATTAATCCGAAATCTGATAATGTTTGTGTAATTTTATTTATACTTTTAAGCAATTCTCTTTTGAATTACCAATAACTAGCCAATCGCCTAAATAGAGTACAGTTTTTATACCATTTAATTTTACATATCTTACAACTAGTTTCAGAAGTTTTGTGAAAAGATATGGAACAGGAACTGTACATAAACCAGATGGAACGCAATTAAATTGGTATAGTACGTTGCAAAAATCGAACCTTAAAAACTTCCTATGACTACTGTGGATAGGAATAAGGAAATATGCATCTTTAAGATCAATTTTCCCGAGAATGCGTAATTTGAAATTAGATTTTGTGCCGTCCTGTAGTCTTCGAGTTTAAAATGCGATGCTGTCATATACCTATTTAAGTTTTTTAAGTTGGCATAAATCGATATTTCCCATTGAGTGAGTACGACGATAAGAATTCGCCATCCACCGATTTACATTCCTCGACAGCCCCGATTTTTAAAAGTTCATTAATCGCCGATTGATACTTGGCGATTTCACAGTCGCAACGTACTTTGCTAATCTGGAGTGGTGTCCTTGAAGGGGATTTTATAACCTTGTACCCACGCTATTGCTGAACTGTTTATATTTAATTTCTGCCAATTTTGAACGTATAATATTAGTTCAGACGGTTGGCTAATTTAAGTTATTGAAAAGGAGGGCTAAAACCCACGGACTAGTTGTTTCTGTAATTGATAGAAGTAGTTGTTTTGGCGTGCAGTTGCAGGATTTAGTACAGTTTCTACTTCAAGATTTAATTTTGGTGGTCTGAGGACATCGCAGTTGGCGGATACTTCTCTATCATACTGTTTTCTTTCTTTTTTTTTATTTAGTCCCTTTAATAAGTAATTGTTCCATCTAAAAACTATCTGGGTATGTAGTTGTTTCTGATATTGGTATGTCTCGACTCGAATGAGTTACTTCCTCAGCTAGCATGAGAGGATCTTCTAATGCATCTGCAAATGCAAAAGAATTTCCTTGGTTTTGCTACTTATGGTATCGATTGCATCTGCAAATGCAACGATTTATTAGCATATTTACAGCATCTGCAAATGCTGTAATTTCAGAAAAATAGCTTCATGAATATATTCACTGCCTGCAACTGCAATTGCAGACAGTGGAGGGTACGATCGATGGTATCTGCTAATACAACGAACTCTTCACCTTTTTGCGTGCTGCTTAACCCTCGTTATGCTATCGACTGCATCTGCAAATGCAACGATTTTTTAGCATATTTACAGTATCTGCAAATACTGTACTTTCTGTAACGTAAGGAAAACGGGATATGATGAACCATAGCCAAGAACTTGCATGTTGCCTTCTTATGTAAGAGGGTTGCAATAGTATGGTGGTTATTTGTTTATGTATCTACAAATACATAGCACTACACCGTTTTATCTTTGTCGGTATATATATCCTTTACATCGGCAAATGTAGGGATATAGTGTGCCTCTAACATAATATACCTACTGGGGTGGAGGCTGTTGAGGCCCTTCACATCTGCAAATGTGAAGGCCAATTTTAGTTAAAGTTATTCGCATCTGCAAATGCGAACTTGTAAATAGGTATTATTATTATTTATTAACATCTCCTACAAGCAATGTTTATTCCAATTTTTTCCTCACCGGCCGGCTCATATCAACACGAATTGTTTACAAATAATGCGTTCCGGTATTACATTGATTCGATAAAGCCGAACGATAACATTCCGATAAATTTATGACGAGCGGCTAAATTCTAAGTTGCGATCCAAAATACTGCGCCCGATGCGACACGAATCCATGTCTCTACGTTCTAGCAAAATTTCTATTAATTTACCTTTCTTTTTTTTTATTTTTTTTCCTAACCCTTTGTGTACTAGTGGTGTCTTATTGGGACCACATTTCAAACGAGGCTGTAGAGCGGCCTGGTAGTCGCCGGCCGGGACCACATAATAAATGCTTGCTTACGCGTCACCTCCCCGCTTTACTCCAAATGCCGCGCGATCTGTTTATTCGTTTCTCGTCAGTTGTCTGTGAGTCTTGCATGGCGCTTTTTGCACGTGTTTCCTGTTGCTTTGTTTTTAAAGAAAAAACATCATGGCACGTAAGTTTACTATCTTATTCTTTTAAAAATACATTGTAGAATAGTTTTTTGCCAAAATATCTATAGTTTTTCAATATAAAAGTTTTATTTCTCAGTAAAATGTGTTGTGGTTCCATTTGGGACCACTAGGCCACATATACTCATTAGGTACTTTTCTTATTTTTAGGAAATAAATATTTGGATTTGGAAAACATGGATTCTGACATGGCATTTATTATGTTGGATGAGGTACCTTCCGATACGGGCTCCATCACCTCTGAGGCACCATCAGAAGATGAAATCGACGCAATTGATGCAGATGAGTTTGTTATGAACCTAAATCAACAAGAATTGCCAGAAAACAGTCTCGACTTGCCATTGCCAACAAACGGCGACATTTTAGACTACGACAGTGAGGATGATCTTCCTTTATCGACATTCATACACCAGTAGACTAGTAATTCAGTACACGCTAATACCCCGCACGCTTTTGAACAAACCTGTGGACCAAATGTCTCCGAAGATGCAGAATCGCCTACTGATATCTTTTTCTGTTTGTTTACAAAAGAGCTCATAGAAAAAATTGTATTTGAAACCAATTTATACGCAACACAAGTAACTAATAATAACCGTTTTATTCCCACAACATTTGACGAAATTAAATGTTTTTTTGGAATAAATTTAATGATGGGACTAACAAAGAAACCCAGTTACAAAGACTATTGGTCTTCCAAAATGCAAATCAGAGATCCGTATATATCGTCGGCTATGTCACGTGACCGCTTTTCTTGGCTTCTTGGACACCTCCACCTCAACGATAATTCCATTCAACCTAAAAGAGATGAACATGGCTATGATAAGCTGTATAAAATTAGACCTTTGCTAGAAGTATTATCGCACACATTTTTAAATTCTTATAAGCCACAAGAAAATCAAACAGTGGACGAATCAATGGTAAAATTTAAAGGACGAGTAAGTTTTCGCCAATACTTACCAATGAAACCCATAAAGCGGGGATATAAAATGTGGATAAGGGCCGATCAATCGGCTTTTGTGTCACAATTTCAAGTTTACACGGGTAAAATTGAAACCGTTGAGCGAAATCTTGGCTCAAGAGTTGTCAAAGATTTAACCCGTTCTTTGGTAGGGAACTACCACAGGATATTTTTTGACAATTATTTTAATGATGTCCAACTACAAAAAGATTTACTAAAAGATAACATTTATACTTGTGGGACCATCAGAAAAAGAAGAAAATTGGAACCAAAAGATTTAAAAGACGACAAGGTCATGAAAAGAGTGGATACAGATTGGAGAATCACAAAAGAGGGCATACTCTATCTCAAATGGATGGACTCAAGATCAGTTCGATTTGTAAGTAATTTCCATAATCCGGACGATGTAACGACTATTTTAAGAAAACAGAAAGATGGAACCTCAGTGGAAGTGTCCTGTTTTCAAGTAGTTAAAGACTATAACGAGCATATGAATTATGTCGATAAATCAGATATGCACATTGCTACATATAGAATTGACCGTAAGTCTAGAAAGTGGTGGCATCGTCTCTTTTGGCACTTTCTAGATCTTACCATTGTCAACGCATACATTATTTTTAAAAATCGTACACCGGATTGCAAATCTATTAGTTTAAAAGAATTTCGCTTAGCTGTGGCTGGTGGCCTCATAGGAGCAGATCCAGAAACTCCACAAAGAGGTCGAAAAAGTTCAGACTCACCCGTAAACAAATTTAAAGTAACAGTTCCCGCAGAAGTAAGATACGATAAAGTTGCACATTTACCCGTTCATGGGCAGAAGGTTCGCTGTGCACGATGCAGTACCAGATCAAAACCACATCGTACTAGATGGATTTGCAGTACGTGTCAAGTTGGACTTTGTTTAACTGATAAATCCAATTGTTTTTACGCATTCCATAAAAAATGATTCATTCACTTAAGTTCCTAGTGGTTCCATAGTGGAACCACATCTTTGTGTTTTTTCTATATAATAAAACCTGTTTTTTGAGTTATATATAAGTTTTATTTACCCATTTAAATAGTAAATTTTAAAAAATCTTCAAAAATAACACTTTTGAAAAAACGTAAAAAAATTCAGGCCACAAAGGGCTAATTTTGGATTAGCTTTGGGTTCTGTTGATTGAGTCCCCGTAGCGAGCGAAGCGAGCGGAGGGCCATACAAAGTCATAATAATACCCAACTTGGGATTTAGTCGCGTGTAAATTATGAGTCAGCTTGCCTTTGTGGCTAGAAATTTTATCCATGTCTGGCTTCAATAGCTGCACAAAGTTCTGTTATGGTATTGCTCATAGCTTGTTGAGAAATTGCAATATTATGTTAGTCTTTTGGTATGAGCCGGTGGCAAAAAATCTCAGCTCTAATTCCCATAGATAATTTTGTGCTTCTCAGGATTTCTTCCAAATGGGGCATCAACTCAAGCATTGATTTTTGGTACAGTTCTTTGTTTAGCCAAAACAATTTTCTGAATTCGCTATTGGGCAAATTTAAAGGGTCAAATCTATCTGGTAGGATACGCCTTTCAATTGCCGAATTGCCATAGAAAATGTTTACATGGTAGGTTATGACATAATATATTATATGACTTACTCAAAGATTTTTTAAAACAGTAATAACAATAATTACAATATACATAGTCCTTATTCCCCTAGACAGTGTTTTTGAACACTGGTATTGAGGATAATTGCATTTTACTAATAACAGTACGATTTTCTATAAACTCTCTAGTATTGTGGCTATGAATATCCCTTGAAAATATTATGTTAATATTTGATTTTTGAGTTTTATTTATTATCCTGTAGATAAGTTTATTCTGTTCATACTCTTAAATTCTCATATAGATCTACAGTATGAGTCAGTGGATCATAATTAAATATAATTTTTAGTATTTTGTTTTGCAATATTTACATCGAATTGTAGTTTATAGTCCCATATGTGCCCCATACGGGGATCAAATATCGAAAACGTGATAATACGAAGGCAATATAAACATTTTGTTTCTATTTTTTATATTCATCTTTATATGGTATAAAGTTTTTACTCTATGTAAAACATTAATAAATGTAACAATATTTTGTCATGCCCTCGTATATAAATAACAGTTTGCTAGTATAATTAAAATCGCAGTAATCACATTCAATTTTGTTAAGATAGCGTCTGCCTCGCTGACGAGAGGTAAAATATGTATATAATTTTTTTTTCTGTACTGATTCATTCGCATTTTTGACTGTAACCCGTTCGCACTCTATTTTATTCTAATATAATTAGTTTTAGAAGATTGATAGTGTTTTCATTTTAATTTTATTAAGTAAAAAATTAAGGGTTACAAGTGTCATATTTATTCATAATACTACAGTTTAGTATTATACACATTTAGTTTGCTTTTATACGAGAGATAGTTTCTGTTTTTATATATCTAAGATAACCAGGTATTTATGTATTTTTGAAATTTTGGCATATAATATTATATGGACTCACCCCCTGATTTGCTTCTTATGATGAATATTGCCCGCTTTTTTCGACTCCTTTGCGAGCAAGACGTATCACTAACACTTTCACTGTCTTGAAATACGATTTTTAGGCATTTTTCTCCTTAAAACTAAAAGAAAGATCCGATTTACGGATTCTTGCTACTTGTCACCGAACGGTACAAAATTGTAATGACGCAACAGGGCGACGAGCTCGAGCGACCGGGCCTGGGACGGCTGAATCATCATGTTTTTTGATAACTTCTTTAAAACTTGTACCGGTTGGGATAAAATTGTATACTACAAAGTCTAATGAAGGACGGCGGAGATGCGAAGGATAAATCTCATTACTAGTAAATTTCACTTCCTATTTAACTAGGTTCGTTAATATTTAAATTAAAAGCTGGATATAACTGAATATTCGTAAAAGGCTGCTGCAAACCCTGTGAAGATTTAAAAGTAGCAACAAGGGACCAACTGCATTTCTGAGAATATAATAATACTATCTAATCAAAATAAGTATTAAGTACCTATGTTCTGTTTCTATAATGTCGCCCCCCATTAACTTTTTTATTTTAAGTGTCCCAAAAAAATTAAAAGTATGGTTATGTAGGTACTGAAAAATACTGTTTTTCTGAGTATAAAAATATTGGAAAAATGATCAGTATACAGGGAAAAACAAAAAGTTAATTCTTTTTTCAATGGAACACCCTATATATGAATTTATTTTTCGATTTTTCGTAAAATTCTAAGCATTTTTTATCTATGACCTCTAGAGTTGGTAGTTTCACAGCAATAAACAGTTGAAAATCGGTACTTTGGCTACTTTTCACCTTGGTAGCAAGAAGATCATTACAGATGGAGTAAAATGAATTTCACATTCCTATCTTAACTTTTCAAGGGCTATCTGAGGGTACTAACTGACAGGCGGTACCATGGGTACCAAATCTGGTACCTCAGTAGGTACCATCAGTTAGCACCATCACATAGCTCTTGAAAAGCTAAGATAGGAATGTGAAATTCATTTTACTCCATCTCTAATGATATTCTTGCTACCAAGGTGAGAAGGAGCCAAAGTACCGATTTTCAACTGCTTATAGCTGTGAAACTACTAACTCTAGAGGTATAACATCACACATAAAATATGCTTAGAATTTTACGAGGAATCGAAAAATAAATTCATATATAGGGTGTTCCATTGAAAAAAAAATAACTTTTTGTTTTTCCCTGTATACTGATAATTTTTCCAATATTTTTTATACGCAGAAAAAAAAGTATTTTTCAGTACCTACATAACCATACTTTTAATTTTTTTGGGACACTTAAAATAAAAAAGTTTAATGGGGGCGACATTATAGGGGATCACCCTGTACACAAATGGCAGTCAAATACGTACATTTTTGTATAAGAGTAACACATTATTAAATTTGAGGTGTTTATATAATAAAATAAAACAGATCATAATAATTAGGAAGTTTCCTGGGAAATTAAACTGATTATTTTTTATTGCAAACTATAGAACAGTGAAAAAAATGGATACGTATTTTTGTATGCCCACTAAAGATGAATATTACGAGAGCTATACCAGTTTTTAGTTTGTATATATATTTGTATGGTGTGACTTAACAATACAAGTGTATTGTGACGTCATAAGCACATTTCAAGGCGTTGTATCTGCCTCATTTTTCGCCTCATGAAAAAAAGAAAAAAACACCTGTCCACTTATTTTTCATGGGCTATCGAAATCAGCAATAAAAATAATTGATGAAACTTCCTCATTTAATTCAACTTACCGAAGTGCCTGAAATATCTGGCGAAATTCCCTCCATAACTCTTTCTACCATTAGCCTTGTTCTTTTGGAACACATTTTTATTTAAAGAAAAACTATATAACCTGTTACGACTTATCACAAAATACTAACGTCCACTCCTAATATGCAAAACCAAAACCGAACATTATGAATAAAAGATCCTAAGAACATTGGTTCCTCCATACTAAAGAAGCAATAACTGACAGGTCGCAATAAGGAACCAACCATATTTGGATATTCGTTGAAAATAACAGATCCTACACCTTGAGTTGGTTCTTTTGATTCATAGATGCAATTTAGCAATTTAAATCTTGGTTTTTTGTTGTGAAATGTGGAAACTGTATTAGAGTTTGAAAAAAGGAACTAATTCATATTTCACCAAAATGTTGTTTGGATCCTTATTGCATAACGGGACCCTATTCATATTTGGTGCCGCATGTTGAGCAAAAAGATTATTTGACCAATTATTTTTTATGGATATTTAAATGGTGAGAGATACTTAGATTTAGATTTACTACGAAATGATGTAGAAGGTCACCTAGAAGATATTCCATTAGTTCGGTACAATAATCTTATTTGGCAGCAAGATGACGCGCCGCCATACAATTTGCCGGTTACCGAATGTCTAAGTAACCGGTATTATTTCTGGATCTAAAGGGCTGGCACACTTGAATGGCAACCTAATAGTTCTGATTTAAGTCCGCTAGTCTTGATTTTGTGGATATTTTTAAACAACAAGGTCTACCACGAAATACCGCAAAATAGAGATACAAGTTTTGAGACAAATAATTAAAAGTGAAATATTCTTCAATGACATAAGCCACTAACCCAAACTAACCCAAATTTCATTTGAAATCCTATTAATAATAAATTAAGAAGAAATATTTTAACTGTATAAATAACCAAGGCAGTTACGTAGAAAAATGTAAAATATTTTTCATTCTTTAATACGTTTTATGCATAAACTTAAGATTTTTAGTTCGGGTTGGTTTTTAGTTGGTATATGATGGTATTAGCTGACGGTATGCGTTGTCCAGGAAGTATCTCATGATATTCATTTTGAACTCGTGATATTACGTTATTATTGGAATAATAAAGTTGAATTATCTGATGTTTTTGGTCCGATATTATAAAAATCTTTTGAATCCCTTCTTTAGTTAATATATAAACATATTAAACGAATCCGTATAGAAATTTCACAACACGAACACAAGCCCCCTCATTTTTTTTTTAAATATTAAAATGATATTATTTAAACCGAAATATTTCCAGAAATTTTTTATTTTAGCTAACGTTATACAGAGTATTCCATTTTAAAAAACATAAATGTTTTTCTACTTTGCGATGCGCACTTGTTTTTTCTGATATGACTTAAAGATAAGACATAAAAACCCTTCAACTTATTATATAAGACGTGATCGTTCAATTTCAAGCTTATGCCACTGGGGCCGCTTACAACCGTTCACCACACAAATAAACTAAATCAAGTTGTTATATATTATATCTATCTCTGTTTCGAGGAGGTAATTAGAGCCAACTGTTCATAAGTAAACAATATGATTTTTTTGCCATTTAAGTTTTCAAAATATATTTAACGTTAATAGTGTTTAAAGATTTATCTTACCAAAACCTCAAAATATCATGGAAAAATCGGCTAATTTACAAATTAAAACAATAGCAGTAGATAGAAGGTGTGCGGCCACTGTTGTTAGCCAAGAAGATTTTAATTAGCTATACTTAAGGATAAACAAAGGAAATCTTCAAGTTGGCAATATTGATATTTCGCTGTTATTATACTAGGGTAATTTGATAATTAAGAGTGATCGACTAGAGTGACGTCACATTTTGAAAAGCTGAGGCTTTACTACTTAAGTTAATTTGGCCCTGTTGGCACGATATCACGGGATGTTAAAAGGCATTTTTAGATACCTTCTTGGTTGCTGCTTCTGAAAATATCTCTCTTCTTGGGATGCATATTCCAAGGCTCTGTACCATCCAGGATTAAGCTATAAAGATTTTGGTAGTAAAGAAATTAAATTTGATGAATGCCATGAATTTTGTATGGTTTATTTTCCAAAGGAATAAGAATAAATCAATCAAAAAGTAGCACACTTTTCAAAAGAAATATGGTGACTAAACGTTATTTTGTATTTTAGGACCTATTTGGGATAGTAGTATAAATTGTGTTATTCAACGAATATTAAATACGGATCCGACCAACACCGCAAACAAACAAGAAATGCAGTCAACTTGATAGATTGATCCAGACTCCGGAGCGCATAAATCAAACATCGACTGACATGAGATATTTCTGCGGCAATATTGACTTTTAAAATATACAAAAACAATGGCCAGTGACGGAGAAGAAATATTTGGATTAGCCAGGAGGAATCATATGGACCATAATATAGATAGGTACTGTTATGCTTCTCTGAACAAATACAAAACGCACATACATTATTGTTACATTAAACCAGGACATGGGTTTATGTCCGCAGATCCCTTTCACCATCAAGTTGAGTAATTATTGAAAAGGCTAAAAAAGATTTACGGCTTTGAGAATTTGGGCATGCTTTTGAAATGTGCAACAAATGAAAGATACATGGAAAAATCTGTCTTCTTTATCTAAAGTTAAAAAAGGAACTCCAAAACTATACATTTCCAAAATAAGAGAGATATTGGTTAAACGTAACGAGTATGGGTTGTATTTTAAAGCAAAAATTCACAGTCTTTCACAAAGATGCAACCGGGGGAGACATTGAAAATGCCGAAGCAGAATTCAACGCTTTCTAAATTTGAGATCTGAGAAAACTCATAATTGTGTGGAAATATAATAGTTGATAGAAGTTCGGGTGAGATCATGTTAGATTACGTAAGTTTACTTTACCAAAATATACCAAATAAATGCATATTACTTGAAGTTTCGTTCTTTTTTACAATTTATAACGTTATAAGTGTGGTTGAAAAAGCAAAAGACCATTTGCATTCGATTCGTCTGACATTCCTCGATCTAACGATATGAGATACGACTAGTCTGTCGTGAGAAACTAAAAGTCACCCTCACCCACCCTTAACACAATCTAATGTAAAAAATGACTTTTAGCAGATTACGTAAGTTTAGTTTACCAAAATATACCACATAAATGCATATTACTTCAGGTTTCGATCGTTCTTAGAATTTATAACATTAGAGGTGGTTGTAAAAACTGCATTCGATTCGTCTCTCAATCCCCGATCTAACGCGGTTAGTTTCTTTTAGTATCAACTTATTTTAGTTATTTGAGTCGGTTCCAATACGTTATAATCAATTTTAATAGATTTGGTTAGTTTTGGTTAGTCGTCTAATCAATTTTCGGTTAGTTTCACTTAGTCTCAACTTTTTTTACTTCTTTGAGTCGGTTCCGTTACGTTATAATCAATTTTAATAGATTTGGTTAGTCGTTCAATCAACTTTCAGTTAGTTCCATTTAGTCTCAAATTATTTTACAGCTGATTCCGATACGTTATAATCAATTTTAAGAGATTTGGTTAGTTTTGATTTATTAGTCATCTAATCAACTTTCGGTTAGTTTCACTTAGTCTCAACTTATTTTAGTTATTTGAGTCAGTTCCGATACGTTATATTCAATTTTAATAAATTTGGTTAACTTTGGTTAGCCGTCTAATGAACTATCGGTTAGTTTCACTTAGTCTCAATTTATTTTACTTATTTGAGCTGGTTCCGATACGTTACAATCAATTTTATTAAATTTGGTTAGTTTTGATATATCGTCTAACCGACTTTCGGTTAGCTTCACTTAGTCTCAACTTATTTTGGTCATTTGAGTCGGTTCCGATACGTTATAATCATTTTAATAGATTTGGTTACTTTGTGTTAGTCGTCTTATCAACTTTTGATTAGTTTCACTTAGTCTTAACTTATTTCACTTATTTGAGCTGGTCTGATACGTTATAACGGTTAGTTTTGGTTAGTCGCCTAATCAACTTGCGGTTAGTTTCACTTAGTCTCTAATTATTCTGGTCATTTGAGTCGGTTCCGATAAGTTATAATCAAGTTTAATTAACTTGGGTTCAATTGGTTAGTCGTCTAATCAACTTCCGGTTAGTTTCACTTAGTCTCTAGTTATATTAATTATTTAAGCCGGTTCCGATACACTATAATCAATTTTAATAAATTTGTTTTGATTTGAATAATCGTCTAATCGCCTTTCGGTTAGTTTTACTTAGTGTCAACTTATTTTAGTCATCTGAACCGTCAGCAATCAAGTTTCGGTTAGTTTCACTCAATCTCAACTTACTTTAGTCATTTGAACCATTTCCGATACGTTATAAACAATTTTAATAGATTGGGTTAGTTTTGGTTAGTCGTCAATTCAAATTTAGGTTAGTTTCACTTAATATCAACTTATTTTAGTCATTTGAACCAGTTAAGATACGTTATAATCATTTTTAATAGATTTGGTTATTCTTGGTTAATCGTCGAATAAACTTTCGGTTAATTTCACTTAGTCTCAGCTTATTTTACTTATTTGAGCTGGTTCCGATACGTTATAACCAATTTTAATAAATCTGGTTAGTTTTGGTTGGTCGACTAATCAACTTTCGGTTAGATTCACTTAATATCAACTTATGTTAGTCATTTGAACCGGTTACGATACGTTATAATCAATTTTAATAGA